>JAIUZE010067373.1:0-73483 GCA_022085475.1 Heliosperma pusillum
TCTAACTTGTTTGTTGATTGTGTTGAGTGATGTTATGTTTGTTTGTATCTACCGTTTTGAGGTGGATCTTTGTGTTACCTAGAAGAAGTATCCTCTACCGAAGAATTGAAGATTGACAAGCCTAATTGAAGTATATTTCTTCCTCATCGATGATTTCTCTCGTCCTTAATATATTATGCTCTCTTCCTTCTATTTAGGCGCTTCTTTCTCTTCCAACTTGGTTGCCTCTTGGGAATTATTCTTGATAGTTTCCTCCATCTTACCATTGGTATCCTTACCTTCCTCATGTAAAATTTTTATGGATGTCATACCCTTTTATTTGTAGTATATTGTACTTGGTCGGAAGAACTTTGAACTTTGTGGAATATTAGTGTTGGTTAGAATGAATTTGTGATTTGAGGAAAATGGTTTAGATCTAATTTCACCCTATAGTGGTGAGAGTTGGTATCTTTGAGGAAAGTGTGGTAAGGTATGTTTAATGATTTGAATGTATAAATGCTTGCCATGACTTGTGTGTAAATAGTTCATGATATTCGATGGTGTAAGGTCGAATGAGTTGGCTATGGCTTCTTAACTCATTAGTAGTTTAGTCTTTTGGACTTAGAAGTTTAGTATTGTTTTGAAGACCATACTTATGATATGTCTAATTGGTGTAAATAAGAAGTTTTGAATGATATCTTGAGGTGCGAAATACTTTTGAGGTTAAGTGACGTCTTGTGGTTTCCTATTGTGTGTTTGTGAGTATAGGCTTGGTGGAAAATCATTTGGCTATAGTTCTTGGATTTAAAGATATGATCTTATCTTATGGTATCGGAGACTCGTTTGAAGTAGTAAGGTTTCGTTGTAAGTTGAACCATATTACTTTAGGATTATAGATATGAGCGAGATTCGATGATGTGAGCTATGATGGAAATACCTTGGGACGTTAATGATGATGTTTGACTTGAGATTGTACTTTGTTAATAATGAACTCGTGGGCTATATGAGTTGAAAATGACCGAGTATAAGGGAGTATTTGTTAGTCCTTTAGTTAAAGAAACCTTTGAGGTTGTGTTGAATATTTGAGCTAAAGGAATGTTACTATGCTTGAGTTGCAATTCCGCATTTGGGAATCCGTGTGATATGAAAGGATGGATGAATTGGGTTGTAGTCGATTTATCAAGTCTAGGTGTACCTTAATTTGATGATTGCTCGTGGTATGATGGTCCCTTGTAAGAGGCCTTTGTAAAGGAATAATTAAGTGGTTTTATTATCGCATTAAGTTTGAAAGGAGAAATTTTGTGGATTAAACCTTAAACCATTACCCGGGCCATTGTCCCTTTTCATTTCCATTCTTGAATGCTTTTGTAAAGATTGATCTTTAAGAAATCGCATACTCGTATCTTATTTCTTACGCGGATATCTTCATAACTCTACTATCTGCTTTGTCTCTTTCTTGCCCTCGTTATTTTCAGCGTTCCCCTCTTTTAATCTCGTGCTTGATTTTATTCTCGTGTTCTCCTTGAGATTTCTTATCGTTTCCTATCTCGTTGCCGCTTCATCTTTTCCTTAGTGGATTGGATATTCCGTTTGTAAGGCTCAGAGAGTAAGAGTAATGTATTTTGGAATTCTTTAGTTAGACGATGTGTCTTTGGATTGAGCAAAGTTCAGGTTGTATTTGATCATGAGAAATAAGACTTAAGCTCTAGGATGAATCCTAATAGTGATAATGTATCCTCTCTTGGTGATGTTAGATTCGGAGTTTGGTATGGTAGTGTTGTTTTGAGAATTGAGTTGATCATGATAATAGTTGTTGATGTTGGGTATTATAACGGTTGCTTGGGATATCATTTGGGAATTAGATGTCTCTAATTAATGGATTCTAAAAGAGACTTTGCTTTAGGCTAATTGAGTTGGTACCCAAAGTTTGAGGAGTTTTGTCATCAATGAAAATCGATTCATTTTGAGTTTTAGATGAAATAGATGATTTGAATGGTTGTTTGATTTCCAAGTGATTGGTCATTTGCGGGTTGGGATTAGTAATTCTCTTTTATTCTTAAGGAATCATAGTTTGAAATTGAGAAATGTTCGTTGCAAGCTTTGGATAATGAATGCTCGGTTGTTATGGATTATAGAGTTAGAAGGGTGAACCTATTTATCTTGAGGATTAGTAACCTCCATAGTTTGCTAATGTGACTATTTATATTTGAGGCTTCGAGCGTAGTAATGTTCGAATTAAGGATGTTATGGCGTATTAAAGAATCCTTATAACCGATAAGGGATTGTGGATTTTCCCTGGTCGTGAGACTTTGGATGAGGCTAGTTGAATCTTAGATAATTGTGTTTGATGCTTTGATTGTGTTTTGACTTTCGGGGATGAGAAAGTTCATTGTAAATTTAGGATACTGAGTTTGAAGTAAATTGGATTAAAGGATTTCATTGTAAGTCTCTTTCATGTGGATTGTTAGTTGTGGAGTCTACCGTGCCGATGAACCTTAGTAGATTCTAATTGGATTCGAATAATTGGGATTTGTTACTCGAAGTTTCGTGATTATGGAATGTTTCAGTAGAAGTCTAATGATTGAAAATGTTGAGGTGTAACTTGGGTAAATTACATCCTCTTGAGGATTAGAGTATCAGTAGAGTTAGTACTATCGAGTTCATGTAGATCTTCGTGCCGACTTCATCGTGATTCTTCATATCCCTAAGAGTTCGATTTGTTTTGTTTTTGTGTGTTTTGTATATATTTTGTTAGCGTGATTTGTGAACTTGAAGTTCGAGTCGCTCTATGTACGTGTAATGTCTTGTTATTTGATTTTCTCTTTGATAAAACTTTCAAATTTCCATATCGTATTTCTAATTTAACTTTTCAAAGGAATCTAAAGATGGATTGTGTACTCTCTTTTTGGAGAAAATAGATTTCTTTTGCTTTTCTACCTGGATTTTGCGTTTGGTTGGATGTTTGGACTTGTTATTGGAGACGTCTGGTGACTAGTCCTGCACTTACTAACGTTTGTTTTGAATTTCGATTTCACTATTTAGACTTTAATTTGATTTGGATAATTAGAGTTCTCGTTCGCGACGAGCATTCTTGTGATCCGTAAATAGAGTTTCGCTCTTATGAAAAATTTCCTTAAACCGTTTTTGAGATGAACCTCGTTTCATAAATATTTTTCCCTTATAAAAGTTTTCGTATTAATTTTGAAAAATGATTCTTATCCTTGATACTTTAGTTTTCTATTCGCAAGTTTCGAGGACGAAACTTTTTAAAAGGAGGGGTGATTGTAACACCCGGAAATGTACCCTATTTTTCTAGTGAAAATATTTTACGGAAACCTTTCAGCAAATTTAAGTTTTAATTTAGAATTTTATGTTCCGAGTCGAATTTAGAATTTCCTAGTTCGTATTTGGAATTTCCGCGATATTCCATGAGAATCCCGTCTTAAGGCGAGTTTGACTTTTCTTGACTTTTAAGTCGTCTTTGACTTTTCTTGACTTTTAAGTCGTCTTTGACTTTTCTTGACTTTTAAGTCGTCTTTGACTTTTCTTGACTTTTAAGTCGTCTTTTATTTTTCTTGAATTTTAAGTCGTCTTTTACTTTCCTTGACTTTTAAGTCGTCTTTGACTTTTCTTGACTTTTGAGCCGACTTTGACTTTCGTTGACTTTTCCGACTCACCCTTTACTTATACTCCCTCCTAACCCTAACCTAATTCACTCACACAACTCAACTCTTTCTTCTTCCTTAAGAAAACCAAAGAAAACCTAGCCTCCATATTCTTCCAAGCTTAGATTCGTCATAACTCGTTCGTTTCTCGCTCAAATTCATATAAGTTCGTCTTATCCTTCCCCTCTCATCTTCCTCTATCCGTATTGGTAATTAAATTACCGTCTTTCTCTCTTTTTAAATTATCCGTCTTTCTCAAGGTGAATGATATTCATCTTTTATTATCTAATTGTATGTAGGTGGAGACTAGGAAGGTTTAGAAACCGTTTAAAGTCGCGAAAAGGTAACGGTGAAGGGTTACTCGATATCATTTACGTTTTTTAATGTGTTTTCCATGTTAGAAATCGTATTTAGAATATGATTAGTAATCTTAGGAATTGTGTTGTTGATGATGGTTGTTGTTAGTTGATAATTGATATGAGAATTGATGAATTGTGATGATAGATGATACTTGTATTATGCCTTAGTGAAATTGTGGTGACTTGTGTGACTCTTACCTGTCCGAATAGGACGCAGGCTGCGTCGTAGGACGCAGGCTGCGTCGTAGGACGTAGGCTGCGTCGTAGGACGCAGGCCGCGTCACCCGCTGCCAACAGAACTTTTCCCGCACTGACCCCTTTTCGTAAAATGATCATATCTCCTTCGTTACTTGCTTGTTTTGGGCGTGTGACATTTCGTTGGAACCGTAAGAGGTTAAGCTATCACCTCGACTTGGAATTTATGCATTCCCATATGTAGAACTCTAGTTATGACCGTTTGAAGTGGACCCTTGTTTTCGTTGGTTTCCAAACAACGTTGTTTTGGAGAGGTGATCTATGTTTTTATTCATTATGCTTCACAAACTTGTTCTAATGCTTATGCATCATGTATTTACTCATGTTTATCATATTTGAACTTATATGATTCCCTATTCTCATGTTTTGTGACGGTTTTTGGTATGTTCCCACTTTGAGTCAGTTTTTACAAATGATACGGTTTGAGCACTATTTTGTCTTGTGCTTTGTACTCTCATTCCCTTGGCTACCTCCCGTTCGTAAGGCTGGAATGTCGGAACGGAGAGGTATCCTACTGCTTAAATGCATGTGTTAGTGGGCATACGACGACGTTGTTGGGAGTTGAACGCTATGCGTTGTTCGACCCGGCCGTCAAATGTTGTGTACTTGCGAGGTGGTGTTATTTGCATGTAGCGTACCGCTTGTTATGAGGCTTGAGCTCTTTTCCGCCTCTTTCGTGAATTGATCTACCGAATTTGGGGTACTCGGCATATATATTGTAAGACCGAGTCTTGGATGCGAAACTTCATCGCGTGTCGAATCGGAACATGATTTATTCCGAGAGTCTTGGCCAGGTTTAGACTAGGACCGTATTATTATCGTCGTCCTACCAGGAGGAAATTAGTCTACATATACGAAATGTGATCGTGTATGAGTTCAGGGAAATGTCATCCGTGAACGCCTGTTTAATCATACTTGCCATGTACACGATGCTAGTGCGTTTCATTTACCGTGAGAGATGTCGTCTTGTGTCGTCTCTTGAATGCGTGATTTCATGATATTATTCATGGTCATTGCATGATTGGACACCGTCAATGTCTTGGTTCGTGAATGGATAATATGTTGGATTTATTGTGATCATCGCATGACTTGACTTGGTTTGTCTGTCGAGTCTCAATCTTATCAATCTTATACCGCTAATGGTGAGATGCAAGCCCTAGTGAGCGTATTCGGTTGCCTAAGAGTGTCTTCCCCGAGTCTTTGAATAACATGATGGATTCGGACTTGTATTCCATATGCTTTTATCATTATCTATAGAATTGCCTATCCATTCTTATTGTACCTCACATGTATATCTATATATGCATGATCTACTTTTGTATTTCCTTTTATGTACGTTTAATGTGATATGGCTGGGAGAACCCGGAGTTACTCCCCACTGACTGTGGCGTTCATGTTTTTCATGGATGAACAGGTTGCTTGCATGGATGGCTTTTTGGCTTGACATTTTGGGTTCGGGTGTGAGCTAGCGGGCGTTGTCCCTGGATTAAAACACCTCTAGACGATTTTAGCTTATTTGCTAAACACTTTTACTTGTTAACATTTTGGAGAGACTTCGTCTCTTGATGTAGTATATTTCGTACTTTACTTTGTAATATTTGACACTCCTCGTATTCTTTCCTTGCATGTATAAAAGTTTTTAAAACTTCATAATTCCGCTATATAATTCACATGCTTGTTTGTTTTATATTTCCGCATTCGCGAGGGTTGTCACAATTTACATGTTCATTTGAAGTGTTAGAATGGGTATTAATATGTTTAAACAAGTTACACGAATCTTGGAATGAAAATTGAAGAAGAATATCAAGTTTAGGAATCGTTTACATGAAGGGTGGAGTTTAAACGCTCATATCTCAAGTTGTAGGCATGCTATTGATGTTGTTGGAGTAAGTGTCCTCAACAATAGTGCGATCACTTAATTAAACCTCATTAACAAGAATACAAAACGGATGATTAACATTATAGTCAACTGATCCACATTAATCGGTAATGATTGGCTTACTAGAGTTTGACATTACTGTCGTATGACAGATGTGATCAGTTGATCCCTTGAGGTCACACCAATAGGACGATTCCCTAATCAAGAATATTAATTAATTGTATAACGATACAGATTAATTAATCCCTTAAACAGAACGAGTTTACGAGTGAGAAATATATCTTATTGTAATATGATTAAATAAAATTCAATAATATAATTATTATATTAGAATGCTTAATATTTATGAAACATTTGAGATAAGCATGATTGGTTGATCATAATTACAATTTGTTGTAGATCATATCAACCAAATATGAGATGACCCATTTTATATATAAGTGATTATAAATTATTACTTAAAATGTTAAGTTCATTTTATTTGACATGTAATTGTATTTAAATTAGTTAAATACATATTTTTATTATGAGATAACATGTCACTTGTCACATGTCACATGTCACATGTGTGACAAATGACAAAATCACATTTTATAAAATGGACTCTTTCTTAAGTGAAGGAACCGGCTTTGTGGGGTGGTTGGGTAGGTTTAGGCTTTAAACATTATACTAATGATGATTAAACATAATCATTACTAGCCTAAACACCTATAGCCACCCTACCATCTTGTTAAGACCAAAAGCAAAGCATGCCCACCCTTCCCAAGTAAGGGTGCCGGCTCATAGTGGGTTACTAAGGGGATGTTTTTCCTCTTGTTAAACTTACTAGTTGATCTCATAAGAAAATACATTATCTCACTAGAAATCACAACAAAACACTTAGAAACTGTAGAAGTTTCATAGAACTTGTATTTGGTGGATTGAACTCGACATTTCTAAGGTAGAAATTTCGAGTTTCATACTTGTTATTAAGGGTACTTAACTATTGTACTAGTAATTCAATAGTTGAGTGATTAAGGGTAGTCTAGGTGCAACAAAAGGAGAGTTCCTATATTTGGAGCTTTTGGAAGTTCATCCTATAATCATCTAGCTCAAGAACAAGTATAAGAAGGTTTCTTGTACTTGTGCCCAAATCCGTATATTACTCAATGTGAGGAACATTTTCTATCTCTATTTCGGTTTATACATTTAGCATATAATTAGATCTTACATAAACTAATTAAAGAGTTAATTAGTTAATCTTAATAAGAGTCTTAAGAGTAGGTATATGAACCTAACAATTGGTATTAGAGCATAGGATGTTGCATGCAATCGGTTTTATGAAGTTTTTACGAGTTATGGTAACAAAATAAAACTAGAAAATTTGTGATTTATATGATAAAGTCACGAAATTTTGAGCATGAAATACCTTCTGGTCCTAAAATGTTTTTAGGTCATTTTGATGATTTATGGAAGATTATTGCCTTATTTAATGATTTTAGTTAAATAGATCCATTTTAATGAGTAAAATGAACATTTTATAACTAAAAATAGTTAAAGTTCGAATCTAGCCATGACATTTTATTCTGATATCACATGCATATTTTACCTACTGTATCTAAAATTTGAGATAAATATGATTTATTTTGCATCATTTATGATTTTTAATAGTTAAAAAGGCATAAATAGTGATTATTTTGGCAAAAATAGCTAAAATGAATTTTTTGGCATTCAAAAATTATCATATGTTGCATAAATATTTTACATATCAGATGTATAATTTGAAAATTAATTAGATTAAATTTCGTGTGGTTTTAGTATTTTATTTGATAAAATTGATTAATGGCAACTATATTTTTCTCTAAAATGATTCAAACACTTTTGACCAAAATTTTGACATGAAGATGTTTCTGGAAATGTTCCAGAATATTAAAAATTTTATTTGTCAAATTTATAAATTATTGTAATTTAATTTGAAATTATTACATAAAAGTTATGTTAAAAAGGGTCAAAACCGAGCAATAATGCAAAACCGAGTTGAATTATTGTCAAATAATTAGTGGAGACTAATTTTTGAGTTCTAAACAGTTAGGGTAATTAACTTGGGCTTAAATTTGATTTAAGTATTAATTTGTGATTTTAATTGGTTATTATCACGCATTTCCATAAAACCGGGTTTATATACGATATAAAGTTATTAGGGTGATTTGGCACATTTATACACTACAACAAACTGACACTTGGGCCACGATTTATGCCACAGAAATTGATAATTCGTGGCTTAATTTTGCTTAGCCACGGGAAAAAATTCTTTCAATAATTTAGAAAAATTTTATGCCACGGGAAAAGCTTTCCCGTGGCAAAAAGTCATTTGCGCCACGAATTTCGCAACAACTGTGGCTAATAATTAACTTAGCCACGAACTATATCAGACCCGTGGCGAAAGTATATCTAGCCACGCCTTGTTCCGTGACAAATATTTTTTTTAGCCACGACATACATCTTGTCCGTGGCAATGCATTTGCTTAGCCAAGAATTAAGAAACACCGTGACTAAATCTCTCAAGATTTGAATTAAGATATATTTATGTTAAGTAATACGTAAAACTTGTTTTTTTTTTTAAAAAAAATACAGATGCTAATGAAATTTAGACAAATATAGATAATACCAATGTACATTTAGATATAATTTTTTTAAAATACTTATTTAATAAAAAGTTGGTATTCTTTTATTTTATCTAATAAGATTGAAAATTTTGTAAAATTATATACAAAATTTGGTATTGTTTTTTATTTTATTAGAAATAAGAATTTGTAATCGTTTTATTTCATAACAAAGATAATTTAAAAGTCTATCTAAATAAATATTTATGTTTATGAAAATTGTGAATTTATGTCAAATTGTTTTATTAATTTTAATTTAAAATTTATAATCTTGAAAAATATTCATAAAAGGGTTTATCACGTTTAAAAGTATTGCATATAAAATTAAATAAGTTTGTTATTTATTATCTCTAATTTAGAAATCAAAACCTAATATATTATGAAACTATCTCATTCAAAAATTGATATATAACTTTATTTTTAATAATTTTATAAAAAAAAAGAGATGAAATAAATTTTGGTTAATGTTTGAGAAAAAAAAACAAAAGAGAAGTAGATAAAAAAAAATGATTAAATAGTATAAGTTCGCTAAAAATGAAAATAAAAGATAATTTTCAACAAATTAATAAATCAATAAAGAAAAGAAAAAAATATGTTGAAAATAAGCGATCACAGGGTATGTTGAAAATATGTTGAAAATAAGCGATCAGTAATTAAAATCAGTTTTATAAATAATATAAAAATTTTAAATAAAGAATCGATCAAGTATAATAAAAAAAAAAATAAGTTTAGAAAATAGTAAGTTGGAAGTTACTTTTTTTTGTAATCATTTTTTTTTTCTAAAATTATACAATTATAATTTTTTAAAATTACTCGTGTAAAATACAATTTGATCAAAAATTGATTAGAAATGCAATTCAGGTGACTTATTCTAACTGGTTTTCAACTTATTCGACATTTGTCTGAATAATCATACGTTTCAAAATTTAAATTGGTTAAGTGACAAACGAATTAAGTTGAAACAAAGACGGAGTAACATAAAATTTTGGAGTTGATCGAGAAGCAGTTTTTTTTTATTAAAGTGTGCTTTAAAAGAGTTATTTTAGTAAATGGGTTTATAAGAAATAATTATAGAAACTGAATTTTAAAAAAGAGTAATTTCTTATTTACGCTTTAAAAAAATGGAAAAAAATAAGAAATTCTATTGTACAACAATTGTTTTTATTTTTTTGGCATAAAGTCACCACTTTTTGGTTAAGAGTTGTAAAAATTATTTTTTTATTTTTTATTTTTAAAAAAGAATAATTTCTCACGTCTTTTTGCGTAAGAAAAAAATGAAATGATTGGTAAAAAAGAAAATAAAATTAGAATGTCGCTAAATTAAAGGAAAAGAGGATAATCTGATTAAATTACCTTTTTGAGAAAATATTTTTGTTGATTTCGGCAAAAAAAATTACTCAAAATCATTAACCGGGAACTCAACATCAAAAACTAAAGTGTTTTGGCCAAAATAATGTATTTCTCAGCAAAAATATTTAAATCAAGTTACACTTTTATATTCGATTGATAGTTAATATAGTTTTTGAACGACAACAATCATTTTAAAAGGATTCAAAGTTCTAATTAAATCAACAAATGTTAACTTTCATCTTTGCAAGGTCATCATAAAAACTTCACAGTTAAGCGTGCTTAGGTGAGATTAGTCATGGGATGGGTGACCTCCTGGGAAGCTTCTCTGATGCGTACAAGTGTATTATTGGTGACACGAAATGACGTTTGAATAAATAGCTTAACTAGCAAATCAAGTATACGGCCCTACATAATTCAATATGTGAAAATATTTGGTTGTGAAAATAATAATAATATTTTTCATTATATTAATTTATTTTATATATATCTCGTAAGCCACGGGAATTATTTTTAGCCACGAGAATATATTTTTAGCCACGGGAGTTATTAGCCACGGGAGAAGCCGTGGCTATATATTGAAATTTAGCCATGATATTGTTTTTCCCGTGGCTATCAGTTAACCACGGCCACTTGGGCCACGAAAGGTATTCCCGTGGCAATATGCTTTAGCCACGGAAATTTAGCAATTGCGCCACGAATTTTATCGTGGCCCAAGTGCTAAATTGTTGTAGTGATATTGCATGAGTTTACATATAACTATTCTGCCTTTTTAATGAATGAATGTCATTTGGATTTATGTAATTTTGGAATTATGTAATTTGTCTTAGTATGGCCTTAGTTTTTAATCGATATTACCCGAAATGTATGGGAATATTAATTCCGTTGTAATTTAATGTGATCTCGTATCACTTTTATTGTATCATTTCATTTTATTTTTCAAATGTATAATAGAATAGCCTTGTAATTTTATTATATCATTTATAATCAAGGAGTTTCCTAAAGACGGTGCCATTTGGAAAGGCGTTCCAAAAGAAAGACGGTGTCCTTGGGAGGCGTGCAAATGAAGTTCAAGGGACCAAGGAGTTGGTTTCCGAATTTGTAATAGTTAATTTGATTTTCTATTATTTTAGGAAGGCCATACTAAGAATTTATTTTATGTTTGCATTTTATTTATATGTTACATGCATGCCAAATCGCCACTTAAACAACACATGCATTTTATCGAGTCAATTGACCGCGTCAATTATATTTATCGATAGTTCACCTATTTAGTTCACTTAAAAGGAGATAGACAATATAAATTGACTTGACCTCTATTTTGTAATTGAGACTTAGCCTTAACAAATAGTAGAACCCATGAATCCCAATTTCGTAAGGAAGTAGGTTCGGCTCACCGAGGTGCTAAACTTATTACGTTGGGTAAGTGGGGCAATAAATTGTTTTTGCATCGAAATTTGGTTGAACTCAACGAAAATATTAGGGTCCGTGGCCCATGTGTTCCGGGCTAAGGATGACAATAAAGTATTTCATCGACCAAGAATTCTAATGGTAGAATCGGTTAAAGAGTTAACCCACCAAGTAATATTAATAAAGGTCGTGGAGTCTGTGGCTCACATAAACCCGAGTTGATATAGGACTTGGGTCTTGGAATCATTTATGTAATTGGATAGAGGTCATTATATAAATGCTAAACTTGTTTAAAATATTTACAAGTATATTAAAACGATAAATGTTGATATTTCTTTCATTGTCATTTTTTGTAGTCCAACTTATTTTAATTCGCAATGTCGGAAAACAACAATAACGACGCTCGACCTCCACCACTCACCACCGTATCATGGCTAAGATCCTTCATGGATCGTTGTAAACTTGATAAGAATGGTTCAAACTTCACGGATTGGAATGGGCAGCTACGCCTAGCCGCCGAAGGTGACGGTAAGCTTGGTTACCTAACCGAGGCGGCACCTCCCACTCCAAATGCGAGGTCATCGAATGCCACTAAGGAGGCATATGAGGCCTACCACAAGGAGTCGGCGGCGATCAAGAATGTCTTGATCTTTTCGAAGGATAGCGAGCTTCAACGCAATGCCATAAAGATGGCAACCGCTGTTGGAGCTAGTGTCCTCCACAGTTAGTGCAATAACATAAATAAATCTCTGTAGGTTCATAGGGTATACTTTGTATAACAATCAATTGATTAACGTTTATCAATAACGGTTGGCTTGCTAGATAAGTTTGACGTTATTGTCATACAGATGGCGGTGATCAACTGGTCCCTAAAAGTCACACCTAAAGGATGTGTTTGAGAGATGTGATTATTTGAGAAAATAATCATATTGATGCCCTATTATATGACTAAAAGGTTAGTCAGTGTATTTGACTAAAAGGTTAGTCAATGTGATGATGAGACGATTATTTAATAACGATTAAATAATATAAGCTGAGACGAATTAAAAGTAATTCGTAATTAAATATAAACTGTTGTATTTAATTAGCATATATATAATGTAAGCTTATGCGAATTAAAAGGTTAATTCGTAATTGAATATAAAATGTTATATTGAATTAGCAAATTATAATTATACGGATAATTATAATTAACGTATATATTATACGATTGTCATATTAGATATATTAATACCGGTCTGAACATCTGTATGTCCATGATTAAAATATTCAAACTGTATGAATCATTTTCATGCATTTTTAGGGCCATCACCTTAGTTAAATCATTCTCGAGTTGCTAGACATTCGTTCACTTAAAATGAATTAAAGTTAAGATGATGGAACCTTCCCCTATAAATAAAATTGAGACTAGTCTTTATAGGGAAAACTACTATGAACCCCTTCTTCGTCGGAAGTCATAATATGACCCCTTCTACGTTGGGTAAGTAGTGAGTGTTGACCTATTTTATCTCAACATTATAGTACGAGTAATACCTCGTGATTATGCTGGACTAAAAGATAGAATTTACAGAAATTTATCGACCAGGAATTCTAAAAGTAGAATTAGCCAAGAGGTTGGCTTATCAATTTACAGAAATTGAGTCTTGGGATCATTTATATAATTCTTGAGGGAGGTCAATTGTATAAATGCACGAGTCATAGCATTAAACAGTTTTTCATTAGACTCAAAATTAAAAACGATGAATACTTATCATATTTATTTTCTTTTTCACAGTTTTTGAATTCGTTATATACAGATATAACTGCTAAATAACAAAATGGCTGGCCATACTGATGACCCAATGCCAAGTGCCACGCTCGGACGTGAGTCATGGCTTAAGATTTTCATGGACAATATGAATCAGTCAACGCGACTGAAGAATAACGGGTCCAACTTTGCGGACTGGGAGGCGGCATTACGGAATGCTGCCATTGCTGACGGTAAGCTCAAGTACTTGACTGAGCCACTACCGACTAACCCAGGCCCCAATGCAGGAGCCAATGCATCACTTGCTTATAGTGATTTCATAATGGAGGCGGGTGCGTTAAAGAACGTACTCATCTTTTCAATGGAATCAAATTTGCAAAGGCGATTCATTGCCCAGGGTGCAAACAAGATTTTCACCACTCTCTCTAACGAGTTCTCGAAAGCTCCGAGGATCGTTAGCTATGAGCCATACATGTCGCTTCTTTGAGGCGAAACTCCAGAAAGCCCAAGCGGCTAGCCCACACATTCTTGATATGATTGAGAATGTCGAGAAACTGGAGGCACTTGGTTGCAAAATCGATGAGAAGATCGTCATTGACCGCGTTCTCCATTCACTTCATGATGGTTTTGCCCTTTTCAGGGCAAATTACTATATGAATGATATGAAGAAGAGTCTTCATCAGCTCCACTCACTCCTCGTACAGACAGAGAGTGATCTGAAATTGAGTGGGAGTCTGAAACAGGACGTTCTCATGATTGCAAACAAGGGCAAAGGTAAGGGCAAGGCTAAGGCCAACCTAGCTGTAGGGAAGCCAAAATTCAAAAAGCCAGGGCAAGGCAAGAGTGGGCCTGGTGAGACTAGCGGTAGCTCACAAGGCAAGACAAAGAGCGATGAAGGTAACGTGGAGTGCCACCATTGCCACAAGTTTGGGCATTGGAGGAGGAACTGCCTCGTGTACCGTGAGGACATAAAAGCAGGCCGCGTCTCTCATGTTGGTATGTCTTCTTCTTTTATTCATATGATTGAGATCAACCATGCAAGTTTCGGAACTTGGGTACTAGATACTGGTTGTGGTTCTCATCTGTGCAATCATTTGCAGGGCCTAAGAAACATCACAACTATCGCAAGGGGTGATGTGGACCTGCGAGTGGGGAATGGAGCAAGAGTAGCTGCCGTTTCAGTGGGAACATATGTAATCCAACTCCCGAGTGGATTTGAGTTATTTCTGAATAACTGTTACTATGTACCCAGTTTATCTAAAAACATTATTTCAGTTTCCGTACTGGATAAGGACGGCTTTTCGTTTGTAATAAAGGATAATAGCTGTATTTTCTCTTTAAACGAAATGATTTATGGTAAAGCAGTTTCCATGAATGGGTTTTATGTTTTAGATCAAACCACAGATATAATGCATGTGAGTAGTAAGAAAGCAAAGGTTGGTGACAAAGATCAAACTTATTTATGGCATTGCCGTATGGGACACATAAATGAAAAACGCGTGAAGAAGCTCATTGATAATGGGACTATCTCCCCATTTGACTATGAATCTTTTGGCACGTGTGAATCATGTCTCATAGGCAAAATGACTCAAATTTCCTTCAAAGGTGTTGGAATGCGCGCTGCTGACCTATTAGGACTCATACATACTGATGTGTGTGGACCTATGTCAATCAACGATAGAGATGGCTATAGATTTATTTTATCACTTTCAGGACGATTGAGTAGATATGGATATGTTACTTAAAATGAAGCATAAAGTGAGGTCCTTTGACAAGTTCAAGGAAATTCAAGAATTAAGGTTGAAAACCAACTGGATAGAAAGATTAAAGCACTACGTTCAGATAGTGGTGACGAATATCTTTCGAATGAGTGATCGACGCCTAAAAGACTTGGTGTAGTACACAGTTAAACTCACCTGGAACACCACAATGAATGGGTGTTCGAAACGGAGAAATCGAAACATTACTTGATATGGTTCGATCCATGATGAGTCACACGGTTGTACCTGTTTCATTGTGGGGTTATGCTCTTTTGTCAGCTGCTCTACTACTTAACCGAAGTCCGTCTAAAGCTGTAGACAAGACTCCATATGAATTATGGAAGGGAACGGTCCTAACTTGTCCTTTATTCGGGTTTGGGGCTGCGAGGCTTATGTCAAGTGGAGACCTGACGATAAGCTCGGCCCACGATCGGTCAAGACATACTTTATTGGTTATCCAAAAGGGATGTTTGGTCATTACTTTTACTCGCCTACCAAACATCGAGTTTTTGTTGCGGCTGGTGCGACGTTCTTAGAGAAAGAATTTCTCGAGAATAGCACAAGTAATGGAACCTTCGATCTGTCGGAGATTCAAGAACCAACAACCGAGAAACCAATGGAGGAAAAGGTTCCTTCAACTTCTGCTACGGTTAACCTCCCTACGGAACCTAGGAGGTCGGGTAGAGTCTCCATTCCTCCAGACAGATACATGTATGGTCGCGGAGAATGCGAGAGATGGACGCTTTTACTCCTAGAGAGCTACGAAGCCCGCTACCTCATAAAGGTGCCATGACCTTTTCGACTCTAACTATGGCTTGAGACATTGCATCCGAAGAAAATGGAACTCTATGTATGAGAATGACGTATATGGAACTGGTTGACTTACCTGATTAAGGTTCGGCCTCTTCAGTGCAAATGGCTTTCTACAAAATTAAAGCATTATATAGAAGGACAACCAGATACCTACAAGGCACGATAGTGGCAAAGGGTTTCACTCAAGTGCAAGGATTGTGCACATGATGAACTTTTTGCCACCCCGTAGTTATGTCTGGCGTTCAATTCGGATAATCTTAGCGATTGCCGCTTTTCATGACTATGAAATTTGGCAGATGGATGTGAAAACCGCCTTCTTAAACGGTTATTTGGAGGAGGAGTTGTACATGGTACAACCCGAAGGTTTCATTGATCCTAAGAATCCTAAGAAGGTATGCAAGCTTAAGCGTTCCATCTATGGACTTAAGCAGGCTTCTCGGAGTTGGAATCATCGTTTCGACCAGGTGATAATAGAGAATGGATTTACTCGATCGGTCGAGGAACCATGCTTATATATCAAGTCGAGTGGGAGCAAGATTGTCTTCCTAATATTGTATGTTGATGACATACTCTTGATTGGGAATGACATACCTCTCTTAACTTAGGTAAAAGTTTGGTTAAAGAACCATTTCCAGATGAAAGATCTGGGCAAGGCACAAAGAATTTTGGGGATCCGTATCTACAGAGATAGATCACGACGGATGTTATCCCTTAGTCAGGAGTCTTATATAGATAAGATTCTTGAGAGGTTCAGCATGACCAACTCCAAGAAGGGGAACCTTCCAATGATTTCTGGGATGCAGTTGAGTAAAGCTTAGGCACCAAAGACATCGGAAGAGGTCGAGCGCATGAGTCGGGTTCCTTATGCATCAGCTATAGGATCGATCATGTATGCCATGATATGCACACGTCCAGACGTGCCATATGCATTGAGTATGACAAGTCGTTACCAAGGCAATCCAGGTGAAACACACTGGATAGCTGTCAAGAATATCCTTAAGTACCTACGGAGGACTAAGGATTGGGTATTGACTTATGGAGGTGACACTGAGCTATGCGCAATCGGTTACGCAGATGCTAGCTTCCAAACGGATCGAGATGACTCGAAATCTCAGTCTGGATTCGTTTGTACTCTTAATGGCGCTGCGGTCAGCTGGAAAAGCTCCAAACAAAGTGTTATAGCAGATTCTACGACTGAGTCCGAGTACTATGCTGCTTCAGAGGCTGCGAAGGAAGCTATATGGATGCGTCAATTCTTACAAGGACTAACTGTAGTTCCTAGTTCGGATGACCCGATCACCATCTATTGTGATAATAGTGGTGCCATCTTTCAGGCTAAGGAGCCTAAGTCCAGCAACAAGTCTAGGCATGTACAACGGAAGGCTCACATGATCCGAGATTACGTGGAGCAAAGGGAGATAGTGATAGACAAGATTGCTACGGATGATAACGTCGCAGATCTTCTCACTAAACCATTGAGATATGATAAGCATGAAGGGCACGTTATTTCCATGGGAATCAAACGTGTTCCTGAGTTGTATTAGTTGTTTTATATGGGATTAGACACATGTATCTTTTTCATAAAACTATCTATGAAATCATCGTATTGTTTTATATTTTGTTTTTCATGTGGGTTGTACTGACAACATTGAACACCACAAAGTGAACTGAATTACATTATATTTGTTTTGGTCCGTAATCGCCTACATGAGCTGATAACTCTGGCAATTATTCTGTGAAGTCGATTGATGGTGGGTTCAACGAGCCATAAGTCAAACTGTTGACTGATCGATCACATATGCGAGTTATAATGATACCTCGCAGGACAATTTTGTGACAACGTTATGGAGTCCTAAATGTTTCAGAACATTAGGTGCAGGTCGTGGATAGGACGTCCATAGTGTTCCTAGAGTCGATTCTTTTGATATCGACTGTCTCTTGAGATTAAGGCAGTTTTTGGGTGACTTTGGTTTCTTTCTCATGGTCGACCGTAACAGGAGGCTAAGTAGATTTTTACTGGGTCATTTCATACTGCGCTTGTATCTGCAAGATTCGAGTTGAAGAAAATATCCAACCTTTATCAGGTTATGTTATTTCTCAGGGCCACTCGAGGAGTTGTAACTGAAATGCATGGCCATGCTCGAATAAAGATTCGTTTATTAGTTAAGTTACTCTCTAGTCGAGGAAACCACTCTTGATACTGATCACTTGTAAACTACGACCTTTGTGAATACGGACTTTGCAAATTGGTTTACATTGAGTGGGAGAAATTTATTATGGATATGAGAATCGGTTATCGCACATACACTTGTACGGACAAGTGGGAGATTGTTGGAGCCAGTGTCCTCTACAGGTAGTGGAATAACATAAATAAATCTATGTAGGTTCACAGGGTATACTTTGTATAATAATCAGTTGATTAACGTTTATCAATAACGGTTAGCTCGCTAGCAGTTTGACGTTATTGTCATTTTATTATGGCGGTGATCAACTGGTCCCTATAAGTCAAACCTATAGGATGTGTCTGAGAGATGTGATTATATGAATAATATAGTCATATTGATGCCTTATACGACTAAAAGGTTAGTCGATGTATTTGACTAAAAGGTTAGTCATAAATGATGATGATAGACGGATTAAACTGTTAATTCGTAAAATGAATATAAACTGTTATATTTAATTAATATAAATAATGTTAGCTTAAACGAACTAATCAGTTAATTCGTGATTAAATATAAACCGTTATATTTAATTAACCAAATGTATTACTCGTAATAATTATTGTAAATATTGTATGACATGTATTAATAAATCGACTGCAAAAGGTTGAGTGGACTTATTAATAAGATGACGATATTAGTGATGATAATTATAATAATACAATGGATGTTATTTACTAGGTATGACCGAAAAATATGAAGCAATAAATGGATATATCTACTCGGTCCAAATCGGTTTGGAAAGGATCCTAATTGCAATTTCTTATTTTAGGAAAACCTAGCTAGTATGATTAGGAGAGAATAAAAAGAAAAATACCTAGGGTTTTTTTTGTATAGAAGTGACGGCACAAACAAAACCTAGGGTGATTTTTTTTCTCTCAATTTTTCTCTCTAGATCTATCATCAAACCTCACATAAAATTAGCGGTAATTTTGTATAATCGTTCTAGCACGATTAAGGCATATCAAGGAGCATCTTGGGTGCAACTAGTAGGAGATATCATACCTTTGATATTGTTCTTAGGCCAATTTGCAAGGACCAAAGGTTGATTTTTATCTCTTATTCATATCGTTATTTTCATATATGACTCGTTATTTCGTATCTTATAATTTTGTTATAATCCTGAAATTTAGAGGTGAAATATACGGATATTTTCCCACATCGTTACCGATTTATGTTGACCAGTTGACTATAATATTCATCATCCCTTTGTATTTTTATCATTGAGATTTAATTATATAATCGCACTATTGTTGAGGACACTCACTCCAACAATCTCCCATTTGTCCGAGACAAGTATGCGACACCAATTCTCTTGTCCTATTACAATCTCCCACTCGATGCAAGGTGTCTTGCAGGTCGTACTTGCATCTGATCATATCATGAGTGGTTTCCTCGATCTGGAGAGTAACTGTATGACCGGAATTATCTACTATATATACCTTCCGAGCGTGACCACACATTTTTAGCTTACTACTCCTCGAGTGGCCTTGAGATTTTAAAACAACTCTGACAAGGGATGGACAATTCCTATCGCACTATTCCCTTCGAATAGCCACAACTCATCATGACCCAAAAGATGCCCATTTGACCCCAGTTACAAAGGTCGTAGAGCATAAATCAAAGTTACTCTGAAACTGTGCCACCTTAGGCCAACAGTCTTTAGTCAAAGAATTGACTCAAAAACAATACTTTAGTAGCTCTTGCCATGACCAGGCTAGAAGAATTGCCAGAACTCTATGAGCGCTCAATGCCCGACAGATTGTCCTTTACAGTTTGTCTATGTGATCGACTGGTCATCCCTTATGACCCTATGGCACTTGAACTTGCCATCAATCGCATCACACTCTAGTCACTTGGAGACGTCACCTCATATAAGCAACTAGGAGCCAATGCTATGTTAATCCAGTCCACTTTAATGGGGTTCAAAATTGTCTCTACACCCCATTTAGATATAACAAAGCACAAAAACGAGTTTTAGAAACTCAAACGATAAATGTGATTATCATATATGAACAATCAACACAATGTTATTGCTTCATATCATATAATCTAAAGTTTATTTCGTCCATGACAATTCATGACGATCTTATTTAAATGCAATAAAGATTTGGGTAGTGAATATTATTCCAACCTTGTGAATTGCTTTTTCCTTCCATTCAACATTATTCCTAATAATATGAATTCAACTACGCACATGTCTAGATCTCTATCTAGTGTTGGGCTCTTTAACTTGAAAGAGCTCCCACTCGTTATCATGATAACTGATAGGTATTTAGGTGAAATGATCTACAATTAGCCCCTTGCAAGTCACCTTATCCTCATCATAATGTACTAGGTCTCTATTTGTAGAGTTTATAATGATTGACTCTTCAGTCAAATTTTTAGTTATTCGCTTCTTGTATAACAAAGGTACGCCTAGGATTTCAATAATTCCTTATGATTTTGGAAATTTGGTTTGTGTAACCTTTAGCACATATCCAAATTTTCTTTACCAAACACAAGAATGAATCACAAGTTCTCCTTGAGAACCTTATGGATGTTCTTGTAGGCTATCCAATGACACTCATGTGGATTAATTTGTTATAGGTTTGTTATGCTCTCAGCATACAAATCATTTAGGTACGTGCATGTAATGGCATACATGATTGGCCTAATGGCGGAAACATTAGTACTCATCTGATCAACAACTCTTAGGTTTAGTGGATGACTATGACCTTTTCATAGTGATCCCACTCTCATCAACATAAATAACCTATGTAACTTGTTGAAATAGATAAATGATCTTATCGATATAAGACACTTTTCTAAATGCCAAGCTAAAATCTTCTATTCCACAATAGATTTTGATTTTAGTATACATGTTGCCCTCTTTCATCCAGAATTAAAATCCAAGCACTCCTTTCAAAAAGGTAATATGAATACGTCACTCATAATGAGTGATACGCCATTCACGTGGAAGACAATTTCTCCCACTGAACTTCATGTCTTTACATGATAATTTTAACTCCCACTGAACTTCATGTCTACACATGACTTTAACTCCCACTGAACTTCATATCTATACATGACTTTTCGACAATTCTAGTGAAACTCTTCTTTTATCTCATTATAGAAAAGATCATCATAACCTCTTGGTAGATACCTTATGCTTGTGTCATGTACACATCCCATTCCAAATCCGTATTTGGACATGTGGTTTTGTTGTGTATCTTGTACACACCTACTATCAGGTATTTTATTAATGATTTGGATCTAAGCATAGTTACGCATTAACTTATCTTTTGCAGACATCTTCATGTCTATCCATGCAACTAATTTTGGACAAATCCAAATAAAACATATTCATGTCTATCGAATGATTTATTATTAGACAACTCCAAATACATCATTCCTTTGCATAGATGCCATTTAGTTTCATAAGTCTCTTATGTTAGAAAATCGAATTTTAAATTTTTTAGGTACTTCCACTTCATAGATCATAATCTTCTTATATCAAGAACATTTTGTTTTGGTCTCATCACTAGTCTAAGGATTCACCTAAGAACGCTTTCTTTTGTTTCCTCACTAGTTCGTAACTAGTATTACGTTGTGGCTTATTTTCTCCCACTCTATCTTTAGAAAATACAACTATTTTCTTTAAAGATAGCCTCATGAGCCACAAACAATTTTGTATTCATACTCGTGAGGGAGGTAGAAGTATCACAACATGACCTTAAGTGATCTACTAAAGACTTTATTGTAAAGACATCGAATTCTAGCTTCGAGATAGACTAGTTCTATAAGCTAAAGAGGTGGACTCATATTCATGTCATTTACTAACTTATAAGTGGTGTAGCCAATTGGTTTGGTAGATTCCCTACTTTGAGTTCAATAACTCAATTTTGACTTAGCAATTGATCTTTCAAATTGAGAATCGAATTCTTAGCTTTTGAACTTATTACAATGATCCAATCATCATAATACTAATATGATCAATTTGAGTCGATATAATTTATGTTATTAGTGCAAGTATGTATAATGACAAGTTTTTAGAATAATAAAAGTTTCCACAAACTGAGAGACTTGGGTTGAAAACCAAGTCACTAAATTCAATTACAACAATTGTTCTTGAAAATTAAACAAACTTCCATGTCCAACAAGGAAATAAAAAGTTCTAAACAACCATAATATATTCAAAAGGGAAGACAATCTTGAGGCCAAGCTTCCTTAGTTCTTCAACCATGGCGAGTTACTTTTATCTTCCCTTGAAGAGCCTTCTTAGGCTTGCTTGTCCTTGCCCTTATCTTTGCTTGCATGCCCAAATTACAATAAAAAGGGTAAGAATAAGAACTCGTATCTTTTACCAAAGTTGAGATCATAACATAAATGATAGGGATAAATATTTACCTACTGGAATAACCTTTCCAGCTTTGATACCTCCTAGATATTTAGGGCAATTCCTTTTCCAATGCCAGATGCCATTACAATAATGGCATTTGTCTTCATAGGAGGCACCCTTCTTGGGCTTGGGTGAGCTATTCTCAATAGCTTTTCCCTTGCCTTTGTAGGTGGAGGGCTTCTTCCCCTTGCTAGTAAACTGTACATATGCTTTGATCTTGCCCAAGAAATATAATCCTCGATCAATAACGAGTTGTATGTTCGGGAATGTCAACCCCTTGAGATTTGAGAGTCTCGACATGCTCAATCAATTTTGAGTACATGAGGGCTAACCTTTTGTCCCTCTCCTAAGTTCATGTCGAAAAACCCGGAAGCCGTCTCATATTGTATGATCCTAGGAGCTTGTGAAAACATGGTCACAAGCTTCGTGTAGATCTCATAGGCCGTGTTCATCTTTATGGCACTCCTTTCGAGATCGGCCTCCATCGAGAAGATCAAAACATTTTTGATCACGGCGGACTCTTTATGGTAAGTTTCTCTTAAAATTTTTGATCGCGACGGTTGACCTTTCGTTAGGTGCGGTGGGAGAGGCCTCGGTAAGGTAACGAAGCTTGTCGTCACTCTCCGCGGCCAAGCGGAGTTGCACATCCCAATCGGCGAAATTAGCACCATTCTTTTCTAGCTTACATCGATCCATGAAGGATCGAAGCCATGAGACATTTGTGAGAGTTGGAGCGTTAGTGGTTGTCATGTTGGATGAACTAGCCATTGCGATTTGAACAAAGTTAACTACAAATTTTTAGTCATAAAGGAAATGTAAACATTTATCATTTTAAAAACTTGTTAACATTTTAAACAAGTTTTAACATTTAAATAGTAACCTCTACCCAACTATTGTAAATGATTCCGAGATCCAAATTCATATTAACTTGGGCACGGTGAGCCGATTCATCCCTCATTAGCATAATTCGGTGGATTAACTCTTTAATCGATTCTACATTAGAACTCTCGGTCGATAATATTTCTTTAATATTTATCTTAAGCCCGGAACACATGCGGCTACGGTCGCGAATACTTCCGTTGAGCTCAACTCAAATTTCGAAGTAATAACATTTATTACCCCACTTACCCAACGTAACAAGTTTAGTACCCCAGTGAGCTGGGCCTACTTCCTTGTGAAATTGGAATTCATGGGTTCTATTATTTGGTAACGCTTGATCTCAATTATTTATTATGGGAGGTCGTGTCAATTTATTATCCATCTCTTTTAAGTAAACTAAATCGATGAATTAACGATAATTTTAATTGACACGGTCGAAGAGTCGATAAAATATGCATGTCATGTTATGGCGATTTGGCAATGCATGCAAACATATTAAATAAAATGCAAGCATAAAAATAAATTTCTTAGTATAGCATTTCCTAGAATAGAAAATCATATAATCTATTACAAATTTGGAAACCAACTCCTTTGTTCCCTTGAACTTCATAAGAACGCCTCCCAAGGTCACCATCTCTCTCGAAACGCCTTTCCGAATGGCACCGTCTTTGGGAAACTCCGGTATTACAAATAATTATAAAATATATAATAAAATTACAATAAATTCCTATTATAAATTTTTAAAATAAAATAATACAATAAAAGTGATACGAGATCACAATAAATTACAGCCGAATCAATATTCCCTTACATTTCGGGCAATATCGGTTAAAATTAAGGCCATACAAGGAAAAAATTACTTAATTCAAATTTACATAAATAAAATATGACATTCATAAATAAAAATGCAGCATTATAATATGTATAAAACATGCTCATTTTAAATGCCAAATCGCCATATTTTAAAGGTTTATATCGTATATAACCCGGTTTTACGGAAATGCGTGATAATAACATTTTAAAATCACCAAACAATACTTAAATCATACGTAAGTCCAAGTTAATTATCCCCACTGATTTAGGACTCAAAAATTAGTCATCACTCAACTTTTGACAATAATTCAACTTGTTGTTATATAATTGCTCAAAATTAGACTTTAAAATCATATTTTAATCAAATAAATTCAAATTTAATTACAATAATTTCAAAATTTTAATTTTAATTTTTTTTACATTCTGGAACATTTTCATGACACTCATATTTTAACCAGGAACAATTTTCTCATGACATGAAATTTATTTTAGCTATATTTGCTAAATTAGTTACTTTTTATGCCATTTTTACATTAAAAATTCATATTTGGGCATACTAATATTTCATGGTTATATTCGAAGCGGAACTATTTTTAACCATCTAACATTTATTTATTCCATTTTATCATATAAAAATCATAAATCATGAGAAATAAGTTCACTTCACACGAAACTTTACATACAGTAACTAAAATATATATGTGATGTCGTGTAAACATTTCAAGGTCATAAGATATGTCTAACTAGTTTTAGCATTTAAAACGTCATTTTACTCATTAAAATATAATAAAAACACTAAAAATCATATTTGAGCAATATAAATTTCCATAAATCATCAAAATGACCTAAAATAATATTAGGACAAAAATATATTGACATGCAAATGACTTTGTGATTTTATCTTATAAAACACAAATTACTAGTTTTCTTAAAGTTACATTAACTCGAAAAAATTATAAATCGATTATGCATGCAACAACAAAAGCTCTTGATACCACTTGAAACTTTCTTCAACCCATTATTAGACATTTATAATAACATAATACATTTAGTTTACTAATTAAACTAGTGGATCTAATGCATGCATAACAAAAGGTAAGTAAGAAAAGAAAAATTCTTCCTTACATTGGTTTTTAAACGATTTTGGGCACAAGATTTGGACTCCTCCCAAATCTTGTTCTTGAGCTTATTATGTGAGGGATGAACTCCTAGTCTCAATATAGAAACACTCCTCTTAGTAGCATCCAAGACAACCCTTTAATCCCTACAAAATACTACACTAATATATATTGTAGTAGCCCTTAAAATTATCTAATAACTCTTATTACTACACTAGTATTATTATTAGAGAATATGAACTTAAGTTCGGTGAAACTTCTTTAAGTGTTCTAGTGTGAGAATAATGAATATATGAGAGATGTAGAGATGAGCTTCACATACTACATTATGATAATGAAGTAGTGTATAGATAAGAGGAAATTTTTTTTGTCCTCTTCACATGCCAATACCGGCTATAACACAAGTGTAGAGGGATTCCTTTTGCTTTTTGTCTTCACAAGGCAAATAGCTATGCAATAGGCTTTAGGTTTGTCATTATATTGTCTAATCTTAATTAGAACAATAATAAGTGCCTAAAACACCCTTCATACCCACCAAAATCGGTGCACCGACTAAAATGGGTGTCCATTTTATTTTCGCATTTTGTCGCATTTTGTCATTTGTCACATATGTGACATGTGACATGTAACATGTAACATGTAATTTTGCTTATAAATGTGCATTTAACCAATTTAAATGCAATTTCATAACAAATAATTAGATTTAACATTTTAAGTCACATTTTATATTTACATGTAAATAAAATGGGTCATCTCATATTTGGTTAGTATAATCTACAACAATTTGTAATTATAATCAACCAATTTTGCTTATCTCATATGTCTCATAAACATAATGCATTCTTAATAATATAACAATTAAATTACTAAAATGAATCGTATTTAATCATATTACAATAAGATATAATTCTCACTTTCAATATAAACTTAGTTCAATTTAAGGGATTAATTAATCTGTATGGCTATATAATTAATTAATGTACATGATTAGGGGATTGTCCTTTAGGTGTGACCTCAAGGGATCAACTGATCACCACCGTCATACGACAGTAACGTCAAACTCAATTGAGCCAATCGTTACCTATTTATGTTGATCAGTTGACTATAATATTCATCATCCCTTTGTATTCTTATTATTGAGATTTAATTATGTGATCGAACTATTGTTGAGGACACTCACTCCAACAGTGGTAGTTTCAGACTCATACTATAGTCGTATGAGCTTTTATAGCCGTGACAATGTCAGCCCAACTACAATTTGGGCAGATTACAATTGTTGGTCTCAATTGTTGTAGCATAATTATTAGACGTACATTTATTTGAAAAGGTCGACAAAATATATTTATTTTAATTCCTGTCCATATAAGATTTTTCTTTGGTCTTTATATCGGCTTAAATGTATTAAAATCATGTTATATCCACTGAATATATTCACTTTTTTTATGGATTTTCTAATTGAACGTGAATTTAAATTCATTTTATAAAATTATACTTACCTACATATACTTATATTTGTCAAATACATATTCGCATTATTGTTTATGTTACGATGACAATAAACAAAATATGAGGATAATTATGCCCATTTATTTGCTCTTATATTCAATAATAACGTTTATTGTTAATTACAACCTGTGTATTTTTTGCGCGGGTTTAAAATCAGTATTCCCTCTTATTCATTATAACATTCCCCATTTACTTTTTGCACAAAAAATAAGGTTTTCAATTAAATAATAAAAAGTATTGTAGTGGGGTAAGGTGATTGGAGAGAGTGAATGTAAGATGAGATATTATTGTGGGGTGAGTTAATTAAAATAAATATTGTCGTGGGATGAGATGATTAAAATAAAATATAGTAGGGGTATTGTTGTGGAGTGAAATGATTAAAATAGGTATAAAAGTTTTCTAAATAAGGAAAGAGGGAAGCTATTTTGAATAGATGAAAAAGGGAAGATGAAAGGTTATTTTGAATAGGAGGGAGTATTATTTTGAAATACTATTGGCCTCTTATTGAACTTTTTTTAACTGTAACAGAAATTAACGGATTTTTTTTAACTGCAACCGAATTAAACATTTTTCTTTAAGTGCAACAGAATAAACATGAATTAAACATTTGTCTTTAAGTGTAAATCTCTTTCTTCTATTAACCATCCTTATTTAAGAAAGGAACAACCACAAACATGATGTGGCAAGCTCTCCTTTAAAGTAGGATTTTTATGGAACCACTTCTCACTTGGGAATTAATTAAACAATTTTATAGGATATCACAATTATTTTCGAATGAAATTAGTACAAAATAACTGCAACATGTTCACTGCTCATATTTTATACTTCATATACATAAATCTATCTGATTAATTATCATTGAACTGATTAATGATGATTGAACAATATCATTAGTAAATATCTTTCATTATTAAATTGAAAATGAAATAAAAATTAACATAGTCAACAAATAAAAAATTCCAATATATAAGTTTGATATTCAGAGTATAAATCAAACTCTAAAAAACACAAATAACATTCAATACAATTGAGCAGCAACTAAAGGGAAAACCTAACATAATAAAATTTCATTTTGTTATTCGTGACATAAATATTTGACTAATTGTTACGTAGTTTGCTTATTATGATGGAACAAAGACGCAATACAATATCAGAATAGTGCCCACATAACTTCTTTGACTATTTTTATTGCTAAAAGAACTCAGTATATTATTTATAACATCCAATAATGTGTGAACAATAAAATTAATGGAGAAACTTGTGATTATTTCAGATACGGATGAAATGTTTTTTTTTTTTTATGAAAATAGAGCATTTAACGAAATAAAAAATTAGGCTTAAAAAATTAAATGTTGCATATACTCGAAACTAAGAACATCAATCAAAACAATTTGTAACAAATCTTAGTACGTAATAATGAAAAAATAGTGAAAAGACGACTGTAATATTAATATTATTATGACTAGCAACAATTTTAAGAGCATAACGTTAAAAAAAAAAGTAATATAATAAGCACTAATTCTCATTTGTGACGGACCGATCCGTCGCAAGTTTGTGACGGGTCAAATTCCCCTCACAAAGAGCAAGTGGGGGGCAAATGGATCCCCCCACTTACCTTGCCATTTGCTCTTTGTGAGAGGGATTTGACCCGTCGCAAGCTTGAGACAGGTTGCCCCGTCACAAGCAAGACTTATTGTATAATAAGAGGAGCACATCAACAAATTAAATAGAAATGAGAAATAGAAATGGGAGATTGCCGAGAGGTGAGAAACTGACACAGTCAAAGATGAGAATCAATAGAAATGATGGAGCAAGGCTTAAGGTTAAGGTGTTAAGCATTGTATAGAATGTGTGTTATGCCATTATGGGCCATGTCCGTCAATAATTATGGGCTATTATACAACAATCAATAAAATAATTTGGGGTACGGCTTATTTTTAATAGAATGCTTGAGTTTATCTCACTTAAGACGACAAAATATATATTCGTTGTATGATTATAACGGGTCAATTAATAATTCACTTGAGTAGGAAAAACAAGATTTTTTATAGTTCATTGGAATATTTCCGATCCATGGCTTACACAAATACATGGAGTAAGGCACTAAGGCGGCATTACACAAAGTTCTCTTAAAACGGGTTCCATAGTAATCATTTTTTCTTTCTAATAGGATTGTATTAACATTTGTTTTTACAATTACGTTATTGCAATACCGTCTTCCATAGGATTAACTAACGAATCCCTTTGTTAAAATAATATGTCTTAATATTAGTATGGGGTGGTAGCGTTTATGAACCAGGCGTGGGTTTTTTTTTTTTTTTTTTTTTTTACGAGCTATTATTTGTTTATTTTTGGGATGGAAGTAGCAAATTGTCAATTTGTTTGATAACATCAAATTCTTCAATGATATTCAAGCATGTTGGCAATCATTTGGTATTGTCGCATTTCGAAAATATGAATATTAGTTTTGTATAATGAGTGTGGTGAGGACACGGCGGAATCATGTCTGTCAATTGTATTCTTAAATTTCAATCGCTTATTAATGTGTGCCATTAAGGCACACGTTAGAAAAACCGTTATAAGTTTGTGCAATATAATGTCATAACCATGATTTGATACAAAAATTAATCACGATTATTTTTCTAACTTTTTATAATTAAACTAATTAAAACAGCAGACCCGTGCAATTTGCACGGGTTTAAGACTAGTAATTAGTACTATTGTTAATCAACCTTTCTTAGGGTGGTTGAATTTTAAATTTTTTAATCAAAGTCTAGCTTTTGCCCAAATTTTCTTTGCTATTGTATCAACCACTTAACACACTACAAATTGTAAATTTAAACATTAATCACCCAGTTTCCTTGTTTATTTTGGTTTTCCTTTTGTTATTATTGCATATTATAAGGTAATTATGTGGGAGCCAGTTACCCCGCAATTTGTGTGGGAGCCCTTGAGGCACTGGGGTAATTTTATTGCTGTATCATTTTATTCTTAATTATATCGGGCTAATTCAAAATTGTCTTTTTTTTAGTTATTTTGATAACTTGTTTCTGATGGCTGTAAATCTATGATATTAGTTGCTAGCTAATATTAGGTTAATTTCTGACAGTAGTATGGTTTATTTTGCTTTAGCCATTTAATATAAATTTTTATCACATACTTTTAGTGGAAGAATAAATAAATTGGGTTTGTGAATTTATATTAATCTTGAACACATACTTTAGTTAGAAGAATAAGTATATTGAGGTTTGTGATTACATGCAATAATTATTTTATTACAATTGTTTCCAGGTTAACTTTGGTAGTCAATTGTTGTTGGAGATGTATTTCTGGATGGCTCAAACTTCATCAGGTTGAATAAGTTGATGAAGATGGCGTTAAATTGACTGCTACTATTTTTATTGTCTCGTTAGTTTTATACTTCTATATATCATCATCATTAGGGTAAAGTTGGTATCTCAATTCAGTAGGTCTTGCTTAAGACGGGTCGGATCTTGCAACGGGTATTTTGTGAGAGGAAATGGGTAGAGGGGACAAGGTGGACACCCCCCATGTGCTCTTCACTCACCCTTAATGGGTATTTTGTGAGAGAATATGGTATCCGTCTTAAGCTTAAGACGGATACCTCCGTCTTAAATAAGAATTTGTGATCTCAATTAATAAAAGTCGCGACTGTATCAGACCACGTACATTTCTTTGACTGTAAATCATTTTAGTGGGAACTATTAGACAAGAGAGTTTGGTAATTGGAGTGCCACTTACTCTGATCCCCCCCCTTCCTTAGTGCAAACTCCAGTTGCTGATCTATTTCTCCAAGCTAATGTATTTTAAAAACTGTTATCCTTTTGTCTACCTCCAGACCATAATGTTTTCCCCAACGTTTGTTTGAAGTCCATATTAGAATATGCCAATAGCATATTGGCTATTCTTGTGCAATAACTATGTTTATATTGTTTCCTAACTTAGCTTAGTATGTTTACATTTATACGGGAATCGCATCCCTCATATTTAGCATGTATTGATTGACATCCCTTTGATTATGGGATTTGATAGCTAACTTAGGATACTACTATTGTATATATTGTGCAATGTTTCAGTTGAATAAACTAAGGGAATATAATATCTTTTATGGTATCAGAGCTTCTTCGATCCTCTGCTTCCGCTTCACCTCTTACATTTCGAAATACCCTTTCTCTATCCCTTCATCATGACCAACGATGGCCCATCCTCCAAACCTTCCTTCTCTCCTGCATATTCGGTTTCCAATATCAAAAACTATGTACCCATCACTCTCGAAATCGAAAACGTCCATTATGCTTCTTGGGCCGAGCTCTTTCTGAATACCACTCGTGCCTTTGACGTCTTGGATCATATTGCTCCGCCGAAAGATGCGGCTATCAAGAAGGATGCCGGTTGGGACCGCCTTGATGCCATCGTCAAACAATGGATCTATATCACTATTTCCATTGATCTTTTACACACCATCCTTGAACCCGGTGCAACGGCCCAACAAACTTGGGACCGTCTCAAGGACATCTTCAATGACAATCAAAACTCTCGCGCCGTCACACTGGAACAACAATTCAGCAACATCCATATGGATACTTACCCCAATGTCTCGGCATATTGCCAAGCATTGAAAATGATTGCTGATCAGTTATCAAACGTCGGTTCTCCGGTGCCCGAGACCCGACTAGTGCTCCAACTTGTGACCCATTTGTCTGAGGGTTACGACAGCGTGGCCACAATCATTCAGCAAAGTGACCCGCTCCCGTCGTTTTACAAAGCCCGCTCAATGCTCACCATGGAAGAAGCCCGGAAAGCCAAGTCTGTTGTTACACCGTCTGACAATGCTCTTATTGCTACCTCTTCTAATTCTAAACGTGCATATGTATCCAACAATGGTGGCAATTCCTCTCACTCCAATAACAATTTTAAGGGGAAGGGGAATCGTCATCATAAAAGCAACTATCGGGGGAAGAATCAAGGAGGCGGCAACAATGGTGGTTCCAACAAGCAAACAGGCCGTCAACAGACGCCCTCCGCGTCATCTCCTTCCAATTGGACGTGGGTCCCTCTGGCGCAGTGGCCCGCAACGTCCCAACAGGGATGGACCGCTCCGCCGTGTCCGTATCCAACCTGTGGCTGGACTGCACCCACTACCAATAATGCCCCTGGCATTCTCGGTCCTCGACCTCAACAAGCGTTTCTCGCACAACCCGGGGTGTTTGGCATGCCACCAGGGGCGTTGGTCCCAACAGATTTGGCTGCGGTGATGCAGTCACTTAATCTTCAACAACCCGACGACAACTATTATATGGATACCGGGGCGTCGTCTCACATGAACTCAAACAACGGTAATCTCGTTTCTTATTCTCCTTTGAGTGGTAATCGTGGAATTGTAGTCGGTAATGGTAATACGATTCCGATTCGTGGCGTTGGTAATACTACATTTCCCTTCCCCAACAAACCTATCTACCTAAATAACGTGCTACATGTTCCCCATCTAATTAAAAATTTAATTTCTGTCCGCAAGTTTACAGTTGATAATTTTGTTTCCGTTGAATTTGATCCTTTTGGTTTTACCGTGAAGGATCTCAAGACGGGGACGCCGCTTCTGAGAAGTAACAGCACGGGGGATCTCTACCCACTTCTTCCCACGCACCAACCCGCCACTATACCAACTCAAGCACTTACCGCTGTCTCGTCCGACATTTGGCATGGACGTTTGGGTCACCCGGGTCCTAGTATTTTTAATTCCCTATGTAATAAATCCGACATTTCCTGTCGTTCTCGTAGGTCTTTGTCCCTTTGTCATTCATGTCAATTGGGTAAGCATATTAAACTTCCATTTAGTGAGTCTTTATTTAAAACTTTGAATCCATTTGATATTATTCATACAGATTTGTGGTCATCCCCAGTCATTAGCTCAAATCAACATCGCTACTACGTCTTATTTCTTGATGACAATACAAATTTCTTGTGGACAATTCCCATTATGCAAAAATCTCAAGTTTTTGATATTTTCACTAAATTTCACAATATGATAAAAACCCAATTTAATTCTAATATTAAGACACTACAATGTGACAATGGTCGAGAATACGACAACTCCCCTTTTCACAAATTTTTCGGTTCACAGGGAATGCTTTTTCGATTTTCTTGCCCGCACACTTCCCCACAAAATGGTAAGGCCGAGAGAAAAATTCGAACCATCAACAACATGGTCCGCACCCTTCTCATACACGCTCACTTACCTCCTTCAATGTGGCACCATGCCCTTGCCATGGCCACTTATCTACACAATATCCTCCCTAGCAAGGCTAACAATCTCACATCACCCACATCGAGTCTCTACCGTCGCACTCCGTCCTATAGCCATCTACGCACTTTCGGATGTCTATGTTATCCACACATACCTTCCACCACTATACACAAACTCGCCCCAAGAGCGATCCCGTGCGTCTTCTTAGGCTACCCGTCTTCTCATCGTGGATACAAGTGCTACGATCCTCATACTCGGAAAATTATTATTGCTCGTCATGTGACTTTTGACGAAACTGTGTTTCCCCTTGCTGGACCACAAACCTCGGCCCATAACACATATGACTTCCTGCAAACCACTGAACCCTCCCCATATGTGGCCCACCAACTTCACAACGAAGCCCAATTACCAAACCCAGCCGAGACAATACCCACCCCAACTACTTCTTCAAACACAACACCTATTAACTCCCCTGTTACCTCCCCTTCCCCTACTCCAACCACATCCCCTGCCTCCTCCCCTACTCGTGTAACACCTCCCACCCCACCTACACCACCAGTGCCCTCACCCCAAATGACAACCCGAGCGCAACACGGGATTTTTAAACCAAAAACCCTGTTCGACTTATGTACCACCACCCTATCACCTATACCGAAGTGTCCCAAAACCGCCCTCCAAGACCCGAATTGGAATCGTGCCATGAAAGACGAATATGATGCCCTCATCAAGAATGAGACTTGGGTTCTTGTGCCTCGACCTTCGGATGTTAATATAACTCGTTGTATTTGGTTGTTTAAGCATAAGTTTAAAACTAATGGTGATTTGGAGCGATACAAAGCTCGCCTTGTGGTTAATGGCAGGTCACAGCAGGTTGGCGTTGATTGTGAAGAGACGTTTAGTCCGGTGGTCAAGCCCGCTACTATCCGAACCGTTCTTAGCCTAGCCGTGTCAAAGAATTGGTCTATCCACCAACTCGATGTAAAAAATGCTTTTCTCCATGGCCATCTTGCCGAGACAGTATTTATGCATCAACCACCTGGTTTCCGAGATAGCTCGCACCCCGATCATGTGTGCCTATTAAAGAAATCATTATACGGTCTTAAACAAGCACCGCGGGCGTGGTATCAACGATTTGCAACCTATGTCTCTACAATCGGGTTCACTCAAAGCAAGTCCGATAACTCGCTGTTTATTTACAACAATGCGGATCAGCTAGCCTATCTGCTACTATATGTCGATGATATAATCCTTACTACGTCATCGGAATCTCTCCGCGTCAATATTATGTCCCTGCTCCAGTCCGAATTCTCCATGTCCGACTTGGGTCCCCTGAATTTTTTTTTGGGAATTGCAGCAATTCGACATACCAGGGGGTTGTTCTTACATCAATCCAAATATGCTCAAGAAATAATTGCTAGAGCCAATATGTCTTCCTGCAAACCCGCACTCACACCCGTCGACACTCAGTCCAAACTTAGTGCAACTGGTGGCAAACCGTTCTCCGACCCAGCGTTATATCGGAGTCTCGCAGGGGCATTACAATACTTGACATTTACTCGTCCCGATATTTCCTACGCAGTGCAACAAATTTGCCTATTTATGCACGACCCGCGTGAGGAGCACATCGGTGCGCTGAAACGGATAATCCGTTACATCCAAGGAACGACTCACTATGGCCTGCACCTCAATCCTTCAATACCGGCTCCCTCACTGCCTACACCGACGCTGACTGGGGAGGGTGTCCCGACTCCCGTCGCTCTACCTCCGGCTATTGTGTCTACCTTGGTAACAACTTAATTTCATGGTCGTCAAAACGACAACCAACGGTCTCACGGTCAAGTTCCGAGGCCGAGTATCGTGGTGTTGCAAACGCCGTAGCTGAATCATGCTGGCTACGTAATTTGCTACTTGAATTGCAGTGCCCCATAAAACGTGCTACTATTGTTTATTGCGATAATGTGTCCGCTATTTATTTATCAGGCAACCCGGTTAATCATCAAAGAACAAAGCATATTGAGTTAGATATCCATTTTGTCCGGGAAAAAGTGGCACTAAATGAAGTTCAAGTCCGTCATGTTCCATCACGATATCAGTATGCCGATATATTTACCAAAGGGCTGCCAAAAATTCTGTTCAACGACTTCCGGTCCAGTCTCAATATCGGCTCACCTCCCGCTTCGACTGAGGGGGTGTATTAGAATATGCCAATAGCATATTGGCTATTCTTGTGCAATAACTATGTTTATATTGTTTCCTAACTTAGCTTAGTATGTTTACATTTATACGGGAATCGCATCCCTCATATTTAGCATGTATTGATTGACATCCCTTTGATTATGGGATTTGATAGCTAACTTAGGATACTACTATTGTATATATTGTGCAATGTTTCAGTTGAATAAACTAAGGGAATATAATATCTTTTAGTCCATATCTATGTGCAGCGTATATGTTCTTGCTGGGAGCTCGTATAATGGTTTTGTGCTGATAACTTCTTTATGGTTATTAGCATATTCTAGACGTTCTTGAGAAAAGAGGTACCTTATAGTGAGTTTAGGCAACACTAGGTTAATGGAATAATGACGCTAGCGTTTGTCTCTGTTGTCGACCTTTGCTAGTTCTTCGTCCTACATATCTGATATCCTGCCTGAAATATTCATCATCAATAACACTAGGAAAATCTCGTTAAAATTCGATCAAACTGAGCCACTTTCTTGCGTCATCTTAGTGTATCTTTTAAGCACAACATTCTCTCGCTTGACTATGCTTGTTGCTTTTGCGTTGATTTAAGGCTAAAAAAATCCGAGGTGCGGACTTTTATGGTCATCAGTGTATTTCTCGTTACTTTCCTTAAGAGTCTATTGATCTCAAATACTAAAGGAGGGGGGTTGAATTGAGTATAAATAAAGTATGCCTAGTTTTTCGACTGTCCGTATAAGTGTGTAGTAGTAATATGTGATTTGAACTTTTTGATTAAATTCAACTCAACTAATTACTTGTAGAGTGTATGGAAATATTAAAATACGTAAGCAAAAAAAAAAACACGAGACACAAGGACTTTTGAAGTGGTTCAGTGTCACACGTTGAAACCTACGTCCACTATTTCTCGAGTAATAATTTTAGTACCTACTCCGGATTACAAAACTATCAACCCTACTCGTACAACTAACTCTAGTTGTAACTCAATTTGAGTACCGTTAAATACTCGCTTCAAAGTTGAGTATCGCTAAATACTCGATTCTAACTTACGTTAATAAGAAAGTGTTTTAGATTGTTCTTGGTGTTCACACAATTGAACATATAAGAAACAAATCTAGCCCTATTATCCAATAATGTATTTGTCAATAATAATCACGAGTATAGGCGGCTTTTCGAAATAAAGGTTATTTTTTCGCAAAATAAATATTTTACTTGAAAAGATAAAGAACCTTTGAAAAAGAAGAATTCTAGTATGAAAAGCTTGGTTTTAAATGCATGGAAAGTAAGGGTATTTATAGTAGAGATGCAAACTAGGTTTTTATTAGAAACCCTAGATCTAGCCGTGCCTTCTTGAGCAACAAGAAAGACATGTAGGTTAAATTTACAAACCCTTATTAACCTTGTGCTTCCCTTATGAAACAAGAAAGATATTAGGTTTATGTCTTACTTAAACCCTAATCCAACTAATAGATAGCCTGTGTGGACCGCTAGCCCAACATGTGAAACCCTAGTCGGTTTTTAGGCTAAGTAAGACAATTAGGGTTTACCTTTAAGTATACATGAAATCTCAATATAGCAGGACGACTCATAAGTTGTTTTATAAATCAATAGAGAAATCATAATAATATTCAAAATAAATAAATTTAAACCTTAATCCATTATAAATACTTTTCTTTAAAAAAATTATAAAAAACTATATTCAAAAATCGTTTTGAAAAATTAAAGCAGCCGCCCTATATATCGCAGCTCCAAGGTTAAAGTAATTTCACCTAAAACTTTGAGCTTGTTAAGTAAGGTTATAACTAAAGCATCTATAACTCTACTTCCCAAAATTACTATTGAAGTTATCGTTATTTGACGACGACCTATTCTACAAAATCTTCCTGGAGATCTTCAGTATGTTGATCATCACTTCATTCAAATCACGAGCTCTTCATCTTGAGCTCCACAAGCTTCTTTAATTCTTTATCTTTGATCTTGAGCTTGACTTTCGCCAAAGTTATGGTATGACAGAACCAGTCATAACTTCACCGCAGCAGTTACAAGGTTATGACTCAATGACCTATAACCTTGCAATACCTTTGCTTCACAAATCATCAAGGTTATAGGTGAACAAGCTATAACTTTAAGTGCCAAACCATGCTTAATCTATCAAAGACTAAACAAACAATTACAAGCACAAACATATACATTATAAGATCAAACATGTCATTATCAAAATCAATCATATAATTATATGGTTCAACATTCCTACTCATCATAAATATGCTCTTCTTCAGGCTACATGATTGCTTAGTTGAGAATTGAGATGATGTTATTCACAACTTCACTACTACTCCAATTGTCTCCTTACTAAATTTAATATGAAAAATTAGTGGACTACCACCATCATCCCTAATTGTTTTAACTATAACTCATTCTATCAAAATGATGTCCGTTATTTATCCTTAATTAAAGGGGTAGTGTAGTAATTTTATCCTTAATAAACGTGGAATGGAGGGTGTACTATTTAACAGTTGTTGTGGATATTTGCTAGCTCCTTATTATTGTTTTTTTTCTCCATGATTATCAAACAATGACAAGATTATGAGTTCTTTTGCAATCTCTTTGTTTGACAAAAGAGTACCTCGATAATCAGTGTCTGTGTAGCCTAACTTCTTAGTGTATCTCTTCACGTGCACCCTCATGCACGTGTTACAATTAATTCGTGTAGATATGCAAATAAGTAGAGAAAAATATAAAAGAATGCAAGAAGATATATTTTATTAATTTTGAATAGTTTCGATTACAGTCTACTATTTATTCTACTGATTCAATTTTCGCTATTTGGACAAATAGATGAATTAAAGGACGGTCTTGATTTGAAGACTTCGTTCTACTTCGCTTGATTTAATTTATCCTCTTCAAATAACTTGCAATGGATGCTTAATGACGGATCGAAGAGTAGTCTTTCTCTAGATATTTCTCTTAGAAGAGGCTTTGTAGAGAGGTTTATTTTTTCTAGGGAGGTTTTGTGTCTCTAGTGTAGTTTTTTATGTTTGTATGGTGATTAGTCTCAAAATGAGTACTAATGGTGGTATTTATAAGAAATTAGAGGCTTAGCTTTTCCACTCAATGGACTTAAAAGTCTTTTCGGCCCATGTGGGTATGTTTGACCCATCTAGGTGAGATTGACCCGATCAGTGAATTTAATCCATTTGTCGGGTTTTGTCACTTTAAGAAGCGGGCAAGATTAAAATAACTAAAATGGACTAATTTGATTTAACTTCGTCCATATCAATTATATTAGTTTACATTTCCTTTGACGGGTTAACATTTTGACTTCCGACTTCCGACGTGGCACTTATACAAAATTTATGTGCTTACAAATTGCCCCCTCGGGATCCGACCATGTACACGTCTTGAGTGTTTAAGCACGACCGGGTCTCGACTCATCGAGTTTTGTTACTAAACTCCGTTGGGACATAATCTTTTGTCTACTTCTCGACTTTGATCAGAATTCGTACGTCGTGTATAGTAAGTTTGTGTCCGTGTGTGTACCCATCTTCTGCGTAATTGAGTTCGTTCAAATTTGGTTTAAGCTTAGTGTGTTTAACTATTTTACTTATTAGCCTCATCTTTCCAAAAACCCAAACTTAGAAAATCACCTTATGCTGTATTGTTTTCTGATTGTCATAGTTTTCCACTTCCAAAAGATGAACTTGCATAAATCCATTTTTCTCGTGCTCATAAAATATTTTCACTTGCTATACCAAACAATGAATTACTTTTTTGACATGAACTTTCATTATATTTCTCTACGATTTTCATAATTTTCCCCTGTGCTCATGTATAAAAGGAAGAGAAAAGCTTCACAATTGTATATCATCGACATAAGAACTCAAGTTTGCCTTCCGACGACGAAGACTCCGAGACACGGTGACCCCCTTTTTCTTAGTCGATGTCTTCACCGAATTCTGAGACGAGCCAGAGAAGTCTTCTCATACTGCGTCGAGCCAAAGCTTCAGGTTAGCGAAATTTGAATTTACTCAGTAATTTTTTTTTTTTATATTTGCAGCATATCAATTCTGACGCTATAAGGCTGCTTTCGCTGACATCACGGCCTGACCTCTGATGATTGACACCAAACTATCGTTTCGTAACTTCCTGCCCATAATCCAATGCCCACCGTTATCTTGACGCGGTCCAAGGTACTCAAAGTTCAAAAACCCACCCCTTTCCTTGGTGTGTAAGCTAGGAAACCGAGTTGGTCGTTGAGCTTTACTTTGGGATATACATAGGGTTCTATTTAGGGGAGCTTCGGGAAAGACGGCCAAAACTGACGACGTGACAGCGTTACTGAAATTTTTTGGCTCGTACTCATATCTGTTAGAATAAAGCTATGTCCTCGAACGGCTCCTTGACGGTGACAGATACAAGCAGCGAAACCGAAACCTTGGCTCGAATTCGTATGTGCCTCTGCTTTGACGTGCTCTGGTTCGAGTGCCTCCTTTTGGCGACAGCGAAACCCGCCATCAGCCTGATGATGCAGTTGATACCCGAAAACTCGACACTTTTCTTGCTTTCCTCTGCTGACCGCTCCAATTAGTGGGGACCTGATTTGTCGTCCCCGGAAAAAATGATGAAGCTGGAGTTGAGAGGAAACCATGAGCCATCGTTTATCTCAATTATGAATTTATGAGTTTGAATTTGAAAGAGCTAAAAGATCAATTAGCCTTTGATTTTGAGGTAGGATTTTTCTTTGTCTCTACGCATGAACTTTCATTGACACCTTTTTTTTTTGGGTTTTTCTATGATGTACCCTTGTGTTTCTTCAATTTCTACGATATACCCTCGATTTTTCAAAATCACACCGAATACCCCTAAACTTAATAAATTGTTCTACAAATACCCTAAATGCTAAAATTTTACAATTTTAACTATTATATTTTGGCGGTTTTAGTTTATTATTCATTAAAAATACGTGTCACCGTCAATAAAATCCTTCTTTACTCATCAATATACAATTTTTTGTGACAATATGTAACCATTAAAAAACTTAAATTTGGATACTTGGGGTATCCTAGAAACTAATATGGGAGTTTAGGGGTATATCAGATGTTTCTTAAAAATTGAGGGTATACGTAAGAATCCGAGAAAACACAGGGGTACACGATAGAAAATCCCTTTTTTTTTTAAATGTCAATTGAGATGATGAACTTTCAATTAGCATTTGAGTTTGAGTTGTCTTGCGTTGTGGAAATTGGAAACTTCATGTGGTTTTGACCAAGCAATTTTTTTAATAATAATTTGTTTGTTTATTTGTCTTAAGAGACAATATGGTGTAATTTAAGAAAGGAAAATCTTATAAGACCGGCAAAAATATCTCGCGACGGTCGACCGCGCCAATGACAAAGAAGAAAATGGAGTTAGACACACCATTACTCCTCCTATGACGGGTCCCTTTGATGCGCCATGCATACCAATGACATATCCGCCGAACCTAGATTGCTGGTGGGAATAAGTAGAAGGCTTCTTCTGGGTACTTCGTTTCTCACAACATCGAGATAGCAATGATGTGCCACCCCTTTCGAAATTTGTTGCATTCTCGAGTCTCTATAGGTGAAGTTGTGCGAAACGTAGTCTTTTGCTTTGGATTTGAGTTTCTTTTCATTCCGCAATATTGGGAATGGTTAGAAGAGATTATTTGTGAGTGTCGTGGAAGCCTCAGATATGTTCATATTTATGAAGCGGTCTACGCTTCACTTTTCCGCTACAGTTGTAATAGTCAGTTGATTGAGTCATTTTGTGACTTTTGGTGTCTAACGACCAATACTTTATTGACGGCGGCAAGAGAGGTCTCAATCAGCCTTTGGGATACCCGTTCTATCGCCGGGTTACCTATAACAACCTTATTTTATGACGAAGTAGTGCCTTCGGCTAAAGAGCTCGATGGTCTTGACAGAGACGGTGAACCGTATTTGCCCTCATGCTGCAACATTTATTTTCTGCGTTTCACTGGATTTCTCTTTTGGCAAAGAAGACTGGAAAAGTACCGTTTGAAGACTGGTGCCGAATTTGGTTTAACGGCACAATCAAATAATTTCCATCTAAGACGTCAGAGAAGAAAGCACATTTCTCGATTTCGCTACAAGACCAATAATGACTTCTTTTCATTCTCAATCTCGCATATCCTAATTATTTCCCCTAAATTATCGTCTTTCTCTCTGTACTTATGTCATCATCATCTTCAAAGTGGAAAAACCATCCAATTGAAGGCCTTAATTTTAAGAATTAATTTTGCAATTGGTGTGGCAAAATGCTATTATTATAATATCCGGGTCTATTAATAATTCAAAGTAAGCATATTTTAAATGTGTAGATTTGAATAATTTTGTGAAGTGGTTGATTGAAGATCATTTGATTATAGCAAAAAGGTTGAAGATACCATATGAAGATGAAGCTGAAGCTGATGATGCATCAAATGAAGATGTGATGAAGGAGCAAGTTCTATGTTTGAAGGAAGAGATTTTAGATTTGTTAAGGATTATAAAGTTTTATTTCAAGTTTATCTTAAGTTTGTTTGTTTTCTTGTATTAGTCATTCTTATGAAATAGTTGAGTAGTACTACTTTTTATCAATTCCATAATTTTTCAGAATTATATCTCCATGAATTAGTAAGAATTTCTTTGAATTTGTATGTTTTTCCTGAAAACATTTATTCCATTGCTTACATGGTGCCAATTCATCAAAAATAATCCATGTCATTGCTTACTTGGTGGCAACTAAATAGTCCACATAATATACATGACGGAGCATTGGACGGCTAAACAAGTTTAGGTCACGTTTTATAGTTTATAATTAAGTTTAGGGGTATTTTAGAGAGATTACAGAAAAAGAGGGGTATAAAGTAAAAAGTGAAAAAACACGAGGGTACTCAAGAGAAAAACGCTAAGTTAATTTTGTTTGGGGGGTTTGGTCGCACCTAAGTAAAAGGGTTTTACTTAAGTTGCCTACGTAACTGCGAAATACTAACATTTCCTAGGATCAAGCCAACGTATTTCATTAAGAGGGATTTAATTTTGATTTTTTTTTTTGTGGATAGTTTTGTTTTTGTTGTTTTTTTTTTGGGATTTTTGTGTGTGTGCAGTTTAGGTTTGTGCTTAGGAGCTTATTGCTGAAACTTCATCTTACGCGTAGTAGCATTTCAAGAACTTGGTGTTGATTGGACTAACACGCACTCCATCGCTATCAACAATCTTGTATGCGTCATTGGTGTAGACTTCTTGCATAACGTAAGGTCCGTTCCACTTGAAGGTGAACTTGTTCCCAGCCTTATGAGGCATGATGATGGGTCTCCGAACAGCCAAAACCATGTCACCAACTTGAAAAGATCTTGGACGCACCTTTTTGTTGAACCCTCTTGATAGTCGCGCTTGATAGCACTCCAAATTTTGTTACGCATTGAGCCTTTTTTTCATCAAGAGCTTCTAGTTCAGCTAGACGCAACTTGTCATTTTCCCGTTCCGCTTGGCCCATTTGTACGACCATACGAAGTGAAGGAATTTCCAGTTCAAGTGGAAGAACCGCCTCTACTCCGTAAACCAAAGAATAAGGTGTTGATTGGGTAGGAGCTCTATACGTCGTACAGTACGCCCAAACTGCCTATCCGAGCCTCTCATGCTAATCACGCTTGGACTTCGAGACCATCTTTTTCAACAAATTGGAGAGAGTCTTGTTGAAAGTTTCAGCGAGACCATTGGCTGGCGCATTATACATTGACGACTTATGCTGGGTGAACTAGAACTTTTCAGACAAACCAGTCACGAGTTTGTTGAAAAATGGGGTTCCATTATCTGTAATGATGTACCTTGGCACGCCATATCGATAAATGATCTGTGTCCGCACGAAGTCTGCGACATTTTCTTTCTTCACTTCTCGAAGAGGCACAACGTCTTCCCATTTAGAAAAATAATCAGTTTCAGCCAAGATGTATAGATGTCCTGCGGATGACTTTGTTGGCATAAGTCCTACTAAATCGAGTCCCCATGTGACACCCTCAAATTTCCGGAAAGAAAAAAAATAATTTAAATACATAACCAAGGGTGTCATAAATAAAAAGGGTCATTACAAAACGGAGTAATATTATACTAAAAATTATACAAGACGGGAGACATATCTCCCGTATAAATACGGAAATAAAAGAGTGTATAATAATATACAATCTAAGAACCGAATATAGGTCCAAGGTAAATACTTCGCTCGCTAGCTCGTCAATGTACCCCAAATATGCATCACCACCTGTTCGACCGCATTAAATATAAACACGGAAGCCACAGTCATTGGGGAGTAACTCCGAGTTCTCCCAGCCACGAAATGTCGAGTTTAATGAAACATGAATAACATAAAAGCAATGTATATGGAAAATACAAAACTTAAACATATATGATATGCTTTTCATGTTATGAAACAAATAACTAACCAATAACCTAGCATGTGAAAGCTATCATGTGAAACCGATAATAAACTATAACTCGAGGTAGGGAAGCTGGTATGCTAGCTCATAGGTTCCTCTCAGAAACATGGCCGTGATACACTCAAACCCTAATCAACACGTAATCATGTGAATCAGTTAACAATCGGTAATCCAAACTCTATCAATCCTCGCCGGCTTGCATCTCACCTTCTAGAACTCATAGAATCATACAAACATGAAAGACCAATACGTCTACAAACAGGCATAAGTTCTTAGTACGGCGATAGTCTACTTCTGGAACTCGAGGCTATACCACAAGGTAGGAAACACATCCTAGTCCTAGACTGATCAGACCTAGCGACAACAGCTATTCCGTTCCCCGTCCCATGACATAACCGTCTATGAGAAACTCTACTAGGCGACCCCCTAAGCAGAGATGGCTAGTACTTAAGCTGGCTCCCTTCCCCAAGCGGAACTCTTAGGATGCCATGCCCCGACTTGGAGATAAGCCCCCCAGGCCGTGACACAACGTTCTTAACTCTATCCAGTGGCGACATATAAATCGTTCAAGAATAGTACGTTCCTATCCATGTCATGGTCCAAGCTACTCATTTAGAATTAGAATGGTCAAGACGCCATATCCTCATAATTCTCTATGGGTACTTAGTCAACACGACACCAACCATATAATAAAACAGTCACGGGAAAAACATCCTATCATGTGACTAAGTGCATATCAATAATAATCAAATATCATATCGCCTCATATCTACTAAGGCTAATTCATAATGAAATACAACCTCACTTGAAGACAAATCCCCGACCCGAGTCCCGCGACGGGTCATCAGTCAAATCGGGGCTGACTAGATCTTAGTTTGACCAAACCCGTTGGATCAAACCGGCTAGAAACAGAGGCTTATCACATAGACATAAAATCAACATATTCATTACATGTTATTTTAATAAAACTTCTAACATGTGAATTAGATTATATTATACCCAAAACCCCGTTTGACTTAAAGGATATTAAATTAAACTACGGTCTCGTCTTATACTTTCTAACATGGGAGAAATAATAATTTTATGAAAAACTTTTAAATTAAATATTTTACTTATTAATATTTCTCACTTGCTAATTATTACAAAACGCGATAAAAATGACGATAACTCAAAAACCGTCACAAGTCCCAAAGTGGGACCCACGGGCTGAGTTGGACCGGACCCCACATGGGCCTGGATGGGCCCCACGGCCTGTTTTGGCTAAAATGGCTGTTTTGGCCTTTTTTTTTAACGGTTTTACTAAAAACCGTTTCTAATTAATTCCCGCATGCTTTAACATAATTAAAACCCGCCAAACAACAATTAAACAATCAAACATCGACACAACCCAAAGACCAAACCCCGGACCCACCATGGACCAGCCCAGACCGGGTCTGCACCGGCCTGGACCGGCCGGTCTGGTCCGGTTCACCACCACCACTAATTCCGGCCACCACTTAAACAACCACCCCAAATTCCACATTAATTCTAACATGTTTTTAATTAACAACATCCATTTTTAAACAATCAAAGCAACCATCAATCATACAAAAATCATGATTATGAAGAATCATCCAAATTCATCAAGAACCACCAACATGTTATAAAATCATAAAACACCATAATAACTACTACTTAACATGTTACTAACTAAAAATCATAAAATCATAATAATATGAACAAAAACTAAAGATGAACCAAAACTAAAGAAAAACCACAGCTATGTAACATTTATCCGTCGAGTAACTCGGAATCGTTACCTTAGCTAGCTAAAATCAAGTAGCACCAAAATAATAAGAACTAAGAACGAAGAAACCCGTCTTCTAGTCTTCCCCTAATATATACGAGTCACCAAACTCGTCTTCAAAATCTTCCCCTATAAGAAATGACAAGAAAACATTATTAGAACTTAAAATATGATTTTCCATAATTAAAGTCTTGAAACGATTTTGACGGAATTGAAATTAAACCATACGTGAAGATGAGGAGCGAAGAGGAGAGTCTAAAAATATAAATTAGGATGGATTTAATTAAGAAACGAAGATTTTATGAAGGTTTTGCTCAAGAACGACGAAGAACGGATGAAGAACGACGAAGAACGTTCAAGAACGATGAAGAACGATTTATTTGATCTTAAGTTGATTTGTTATAAAATGAAAAGTTGTTTGTGAGTAAAGTGGGGTGAGGAGTGTCGTGTAATATAGAGCAAACTAGTGAGTTGGGTTTTGAAATTGTGGTTATGGAATTGACCCGGTATAATAATTATATTACCATAATTAATTAGATATTAAGTTAATTGAATTAAATATCAAGATATTATGTTATTATAATGAAAAGAAATAAAATATCAAGGCTAAGAGAGGAAGAAAAACCGTGTGGTATGGGTGATATCGGGTCAGTTTTGTAAACGATTTGCGTAATTTTCGTTAACTGATCGATAAAGTAAATAAATATCTAGATCTTATTATTAGTTTAATCAAAAGAATTAAACTATCTCATGTGAGTGGAAAACGATGACATGGGCGCGTGACTCATGCCAAAGTCGAGTTTCGATTTTGTTGCGCGCATTACGATGCGTCGGGAATAGTTAAATGACGTTCGGTTAAAACCGTCAACGTTATTCTTTAAATTCCGAATAAATTCAAAATAATTATATTAAATTATGATAAATCTTAATAAATCTAAATAAAAATAAATCAAAAATATTATTTTTTTAAATAAAATTTCGGTCTTCATACTTATGAGACGAGTCGGGAAAAAGTCAACGGAAGTCAAAGTTGACTGAAAAGTCGAGAAAAGTCGAAGATGACTTAAAAGTCAAGAAAAGTTTAGGACGACTTAAAAGTCAAGAAAAAGTCAATGACGACTTTAAAAAGTCAAGGAAAAGTCAAAGACGACTTAAAAGTCAAGAAAAGTCAAAGATGACTAAAAACGGACTTTTCATGGAATCCCTCAAAAATTCCAAATACGAACGCGGAATTTCAAAATAAGACTCAGAACAAAAATTCCTATTTTAAAAACTTAAGTTCTACTGAAAAGTGTTAGTAAATATTTTTACTAGAAAAATCGGGTATATTTCGGGTTGTTACAATCACCCCTCCTTTTAAAAAGTTTCGTCCTCGAAACTTAGAAGAAGGAACGTAACATATATGTAGGTCTATTTCAAAACTGTTAAAAATATACTTGTACTATAAATATAGGATCTTATCAATGGAACGGAAGGTTCTCGTCGGCCGTTAAGAACATCGACGTCCCAAGTCAAAGACTTAAAAATATACATTTTTGCATCAATAAATGAGAAAACTAGTTATCGAACGTCTCCAATAACAAGTCTCCACACTCCTTGACGGTAAAATACTTGAAATCATAAAACATTTCTAAAAGCTTTTAATTCAAAAATTTTATAGTAAAAGTAATAACACTACTATCTATACCTAAAACTTCTAACTAAAGCTTCTAATATCCTATCTATACGAGATGACAATTGATAGAAGGAACGAAATATTCGAAAGAATAAATCGAATAGAAAGAAGAAAGAAAGAAGGAAAGAATAAAGAAAAACGAAGGATGAACCCCAATACTCTCTTCCCTCTATGAAAATTCTAATGTCGATAGTAACTCGACAATACTAACTGTACAAGTAAACTAGTCCTCAAGGGAGTGCAATATATCCTCAACATTTCAATCATCGGATTCCTACCAAGATATTTCATAAGCATGCCACACCGAGTAGCAACTCCCAATTATTCCAATTCAATAAAAATCTTCTAAGATCCCTCGAAACTATTATTGGAAATCACCATCAAAATATTTGTAATTAAGGGAACAAGACCGCTAACCACCACTAAGTAAAGAACTTACGATGAAATCCTTTAATCCAATTTCTTCCAAAATTCATTACCCTAAATTATTAACAATGCCCCTTCTCATCCTCAAAAGTTGAATTACAAAACCTCAAAGAGATTAGTCACACAAATCTTATTTCACTTAACTTTTGCCAAACATAGGGCAATGCAACCGTAAATCAATTTATTTATCTCTTCCAAACTCTCAATACATCAGTTTTCGCTTATGACGATATTCCTCAAGTTTGGTCATCCAAATCCAAAATTCCACAAGGTAATTAATCCCATTAGGGTCCAACATTTAAAACAACTATTTTTCCAAGTAACCCTTAAAGAACCACTAAAATCCTTAACCACAACCACCAATCACCATTTTGCTTAATTCGATCCTTAAAAGAAATGATATTGCAACTTCAAGTTTTCATAGTCTAAAACACTAAGAGACTTTCCTCCTAAGTTTATCCTCAAATCCTTATAATCATCTAAACACGGAACTAGCTTAATAGGATGGTTAGGTATCATATTCTAAACTTCTTATTTACTCCAAAATAGACATATCATAAGCATGGTCTTCAAACCAATGCTAAACTTCTAAGTCCAAAAGACTAAATTACTAATGAGTTAAGAAGTCATAGCCAACTCATTCGATCTTACACCATCGAATATCATGCACTATTTACACACAATTCAGGACAAGCATCTAGCATTAAAATCTTTAAACATATTTTATCACACCTTCCTCAAGGATACCAACTCTCACCACCATAGGGTGAAATTAGATCTATAACATTTTCCTCAAATCACAAGTTCATTCTAACAAACACTAATATTCCACAAAATTCAAAGTTCTTCCGACTAAGAATAATATACCGCATACCAATGGGGTGACATCCATACCAATGTTACAAGAGGAAGGTAAGAATACCAATGGTATAATGGAGGAACTATTAAGAGAAATTTCCAAAATGTAAATAGGTTGGAAGAGAAAGAAGCCCCTAAGATAGAAAGAAGAGGGCATAATATTATAAGGACGAGAGAATTCGCAGATGAAGAAAGAATTCACTTCAATTAGGCTTTATAAATCTTCAAATCTTCGGTAGAGGATACTCCTTCTAGGTAACACATATTCCACCATAAGGCGTAATATTGCTCCTAGCAATTTGGCTAGCCACCCAAGCATAGCCTCCTTGGCAATTGTCTTCTTTATGAGGAGGGACCTGGTTGGCACTAACAACGATCTCTTCTACACGAGGTCCAACCATCTTCATAAGAGACAAAACAAATTAAGTTACTCCTAACAATTAGCATAAACAAATAGACTACAACATAAATCCTAATCTACCCATCCTACCCTTCTATCTCACAAGTTTATTATTTTATTCAGGTCAAGTTATTTATACAAGGGTACACAAACGTGCGTCGGGAGCAAAAATGCTCTGATACCAACTGTGACACCCTCAAATTTGCGGAAAGAAAAAAAATAATTTAAATACATAACCAAGGGTGTCATAAATAAAAAGGGTCATTACAAAACGGAAATAATATTCTAAAAAGAATTATACAAGACGGGAGACATATCTCCCGTATAAATACGGAAATGAAAGAGTGTATAATAATATACAATCTAAGAACCGAATATAGGTCCAAGGTAATACTTCGCTCGCTAGCTCGTCAATGTACCCAATGTATGCATTCACCACCTGTTCGACCGCATTAAATATAAACACGGAAGCCACAGTCAGTGGGGAGTAACTCCGAGTTCTCCCAGCCACGAAATGTCGAGTTTAATGAAACATGAATAACATAAAAGCAATGTATATGGAAAATACAAAACTTAAACATATATGATATGCTTTTCATGTTATGAAACAGATAACTAACAAATAACCTAGCATGTGAAAGCTATCATGTGAAACCGATAATAAACTATGACTCGAGGTAGGGAAGCTGGTATGCTAGCTCAGCGGTTCCTCTCAGAAACATGGCCATGATACACTCAAACCCTAATCAACACGTAATCATGTGAATCAGTTAACAATCGGTAATCCAAACTCTATCAATCCTAGCCGGCTTGCATCTCACCTTCTAGAACTCATAGAATCATACAAACATGAAAGACCAATACCTCTACAAACAGGCATAAGTTCCTAGTGCAGTCAATAGAAGACTTCTGTAACTCGAAGCTATACCACAAGGTTTGAAAACATCCTAGTCCTAGACTGATCAGACCTAGCGGACAACAGCTATCCATTCCCTTCTCATGACATAACCCTTACACAATAAACGCTGCTAGGCGACCCCTAAGCAGAGATGGCTAGTACTTAAGCTGGCTCCTTCCCAAAGCGGAACTCTTAGATGCCATGCCCCCGGCTTGGTATCAAAAGGCCCAAGCCAGTGACACAAAAGCTATCAAGCAGTGAACTATATACTCGTTAAAGAGAGTAAGGCCTATCAATGTCATGGTCCAAGATACTCATTTAGAATTAGAATGGTCAAGACGCCATATACTCATAATTCTCTATGGGTACTTAGTCAACACGACATATATCATCCAATCAAACAGTCACGGGAAAAACTTCCTAACATGTGACTAATTGCATATAAAAATCATATTCAAATAACATATCGCCTCATATCTACTAAGGCTAATTCATTAATTAAATAAAACCTTACTTGAAGACAAATCCCCGACCCGAGTCCCGCGACGGGTAATCAGTCAAAACGGGGCTGACTAGATCTTAGTTTGACCAAACCCGTTTGGTCAAACCGGCTAGAAACAGAGTCTTTACCATTTAGACTTGAACATAAAATCATCATATTCAATTCATGCTATTTTATTCCAACTTCTAACATGTGAATTATTAAATCTTACGAAAACCCGCTTGACTTAAAGGATATCAAATTAAACTACAATCTCATATTATAATTTCTAACATGTGAGAAATAATAATATTATGAAAACCGTTTAATTAAATAATTTACTTATTAAAATTTCCCACTTGCTAAATATTACAAAACACGATATAATAATAACAATAAACTCAAAGACCGTCACAAGCCCAAAGGGCTAACGGGTCATGGCTGGACCGGGATTGAACCGGGCCTGGACTGGGCCCACACGCCTGGTTTGGGCCGGTTTTGGTCAACTAATTCTAAAACCGTTTCTTAATATTTCCCGCATGCTTAACATATTTAAAACCCGTCAAAACAACAACAAAACAATCAAGTATCGACACAAACCCAAAGACCAACCACGGACCAATCCAGACCGGGTTTGAACCGGCCTGGACCGGCCTGAACTGGGCTGAACCGGCCTGGTTTGGGTCGGTTTTCAGCCACCCTAAACAGCCACCACCCACGGCCAACACCAACAACCACTCTAAATTATTTCTAACATGTTTTAATTAACAACATCCATTTTTAACAACCAATTCAACCATCATTCATACTAAAAATCATGATTATTAACAAATCATTCAACATGTCAAGAACACTAAATATGTTACAAATTCATACAACATAATAATAAAAACAACTTATCATGTTACTACTTAAAAATCGTAAATAACAAAACATAAGTAAAAGTATGTAACATTAATTCGTCGAGTAACTCGGAATCGTTACCTTAGCTAGCACAAAATCAAATAGCACCAAAATAAGACCTAAGAAACCCGTCTACTAATCTTCTTCTAAAATATACGAGTCACCAAACTCGTCTTCATAATCTTCTCCAATAAGAAATGACAAAAATAACATTATTAGAATTAAAACTTGATTTCAACAATTAATGTGTTGAAAACGATTTTGTCGGAATTGAAAATAAAACGTACATGGAGATGAAGAGCGGAGAGGAGACTCTAGAAATATAAATTAGGACGGATTTGAACAAGTAACGAAGGTTTTGTGACGATTTTGCTCAAGAACGATCAAGAACGATCAAGAACACGAAGAACGATTATGATTATATTAAAGAAAGTATTAATTAGATATTAAGTTGATTTAATGTAAAATGAAAAGATAAGTAGTGAGTAATGGGGGAGGGTGTGCCGTGTAGTTATAGAGGAATAAAGGAGTCGGGTTTTGAAATTGTTGTTACGGGATTGACTAGGGTTTTATAATTATATTATGGTAATTGTTTAGATATTATTAGATATTAAGTTAATTTAATCAAATATCTAGATATTATTTAGATATTATGTTATTGTAATCAAATGAAAGAAAATATCTAATCCTAAGAGAGGAGAGGGGAGCCGTGTGGTATAGGTAGAAGTCGGGTCTGTTTTTAAGCGATTTGCGGAGGTTAAGTTGACAGATCGATAAAGTTACAAATATCCTAGATATTTGTATTAGTTTAATCAAATTAATTAAAAGATCTAATATGAGTGGAAAAAGGTGACATGGGGCGTGTGACTCATGCAAGAGTCGGGTTTCGGGTTTGTTTCGGGACTTAAGTTGACTCGGGAATAGTTAAATGACGTTCGGGGTTAAACCGTAAAACCTTCTCTTTAATTCCGAATAAATTCAAAATAATATATCAAATTATCATAAATTCAAATAAATCTAAATAAATTAAAATAAATTAAATTTATTATTTTTCAAATATAATTTCGGTCTTTCAAATTACGGGTTGTTAGAGGGTTGTCCTGGACATTCTTGTAATTTAGTGGGTTAGCTTGATGGTAGGCCATGGTGGGGGTGGTTGGGGTGCCCTGGTGTACCTCCTAGGTGCAGGGTTTGTTGATTGGTCTGCCTGGTCCTGAATGGCTTTGTATCTGTCTTGTGTGGGTAATGTGGGTTGTGTTGGGGCTTGGCATGGGTTGCTGAGCCCTGGACTGTCTTCCTCACTGGTGTGGCTTGGCCTGGCTTGATCTTGGCTTGCCATAGCTTGTTGTTTGGACCTTGCAACTCGAGCTTCCATCTGAGGGGTCCTTGGGGTCAGGCATTTCATGTTTGTGGCTTGATCAGCAAGGCCCCTTGGGTGAGCTCCTGCTGCAGAGCTTATTGGGGATTATGACATGAAGATCATCTACCATTAGGGGAAGGATAATGTAGTTGCTGATGCCTTGAGCCGGAAGAGTGTACATTCCTTGTGCACAGCAATGTCATTGATGAGACTGCGGGATGAGGTAGCGAGAATAAGGATCCACGTGATTAGGAAGGGGGATGTTGTTAGTGATATGATGATTGAGCCGGAGTTATATGATAGCATTAGGAGCAAGTAGTTAGAGGATCCGAAGATTCAGCAGTGGAGGAAGGGAATAGAGGATGGTACTACTTCTAGGTTCTCGATTCATGGTGATGGGAGTCTGAGGTTTGAGGGGCGTAGATGTGTGTCAAGTGATCCAGATTGGAAGAAGTTGATTTTGAGTGAAGCTTATTCTACTCCTTATTCGATTCATCTGGGTGGGGATAAGTTGTATAAGAATCTGAAGAAGACTATCTGGTGGCTAGGGATGAAGAAAGAGGTAGCTGATTTTATGGCTAGATGTTCGGTATGCCAGCGGGTCAAAGGAGAAAAAAGGCGACCGTAGGGTAGCATTCAATCCTTAGAGGTGCCAGAGTGGAAGTGGGAGTCCTATATCCATGGATTTTGTGGAGGGAAACAATTTGATTTGGGTGATAGTGGATCCGTTGACAAAATCAGGCCATTTTGTGCCTATAAAAGATACATGGAGTAAGATTGAACTTGCATTGGCATATAGGAAACATGTGGTGAAGCTGCATGGGGTACCTTGTGATATCGTTTTTGACCGTGATGCGAGGTTCATTTCTAAGTTTTGGAAGGAGCTACAAGAGTTGATGGGGACGACATTAAAGATGAGTACAACGTTTCATCCTGCGACAGACGGAAAGACTGAGAGGACGATCAAGACTCTAGAGGATATGTTGCGAGCTTGTGTGTTGTCCTTTGGTGGGAGTTGGGAAGATAGGCTGGATTTGATAGAGTTCTCTTACAATAACATCTATCATTCTAGCATTGGAATGGCCCCGTTCGAGGCCTTATATGGGAGGAGATGTAGGAGTCCAGTTTACGGGATGACAGTTTTGAGGCGGTAGTTCTTTGACCCCAGATAGTTCAGGACATGATCGAACAAGTCAAGTTGATTTGTCAAAAGATGAGGTTGGCGGAGGATCGACAAAAGAGCTATGCGTATCTACATCGGCGAGATGTTGAGTTTCAGGTTGGTGACAAAGTACTTCTGAAGGTGTGACCCATGCGTGGGGTGATGAGGTTTAGGAAGAGGCGAAAGCTGAGCCAGAAGTCTTTGAGATTTTGGATCAGGTTGGAGAGGTGGCTTAACGGTTGGCCTTGCCACCTGCTCTTGACCGGGTCCATAATATGTTCCAGGTGTCGCAGCTGAGAAATTATGTGTGTGAGCGGTCTCATGTCCTTGAGGCTGAGGCTATAAAGCTGGATGAGTCAATCACCTATGTCGAGGTGCCTAAGGAGATCTTGGACCGTAAGATGCGCAAGACCAGGAATGGTGAGACAACGTTCTTAAAGATATTATGGTCTAACCATAATGTTGAGGAAGCGACTTAGGAACATGAGGCTGCTATTAGGGAGAAGTATTCACATCTATTTTCTGAGATATGTTTGGTTACGGGGGCGTAACCTTGTTTTTAAGGGGGGAAGGAGGTGGTTGCATTTGTAGTTATGTCATATTATGTGATAGTTGGGTAATATACTTGTTGTTGAGTTGTATCTTTGTGTCAATGATATGTATTGTTGTCACATGATATGTGTTGTACTGTTGTAGTGTTGAACTTTGAGGACGAAGTTCGTTCTTAAGGAAGGAAGACTGTAACACTCCGTATTATTATGTATGGGGACTTGGCCGAGTAGGACTTACTCATGTACTCGACCGAATACATCCTACTCGACCGAGTGGATTTGGCTGACAACTTTTTGGTGAATCTGATCTTGTGTACTAGGCCGAGTGACTTTGGCACTCGAGCGAGTAAGTGGTACTCGTTCGAGTACATATCGTACTCGACCAAGTACGGCGGTTTGCAGGATCGGTTCGCACGGTTAATTAAAGGATTAATAGAAGGGATTAAAATCATAATTCATTTTTACGCTTCTTAATCTTAAAACCTAAACTCTTAAACTCTCTAAAAGACCCTCATTGAACCTTTGATTATCTCGTGGCGGATCACTTAATCCTTTGCCTAAATCGATTTCTGTAGTAAGTATTCATACTTATACTTTGATTATTATTATATTGATAGTCTTAATTGAATTGGGGAAAAGGGAATGAACTTATATTGATTATATTTATGTTAATTGGTTTAGGAGGGGATTTCGTTGAGGAACGCTTCTAATCAATAATGCTATAGTGGATCTTGATAAGGTAGGGTTTCCCTACTCAGTATTGTATTATTAAATAATGCTATGAGATGTTATATGATATTGTTTGTGATTGATGATAGAGATGTTGTTGTTCGGGTTTGGGGATTTGTTGTCAATTTCATGGTTACGATATTACTGGTTACTTGTGAATAGTGATCCTGTTGGGAGACAGGTCACGCCCCGAGTTCGCCCCTGTGGTTATCCCGCCACGTAGGGGATGTGCACATGAATGATCCGGGTTCTCTCGCTTTGGTGAGAGGGTCTTTCGACGCCTGTGGCTACGGTCCAGGGTCAATAGGTGGTTTTGTAGGGAAGGCTGGTAACCTAAGCCTACGGGGGTGTTCGCTGCAGTGGCGCTCCTGGTTTCTCTTATCCCTTGTGCTTTTGCTTGTGCATTGATCAATAGACACATTTACTGACCCCGTTACTATTTTACAAAACTGTTGTGATCCATTGGGGATGGGGAGCAGGTGATCGCAGGTAATCCTTAGAGCATGATGGGGAAAAGAATGGGATCACTTATGAGTCTAGCTTCCGCATCACTTGGAGTCTCACTTGTTAGACATTTGTTATTCTTTTGTTATTGATTGGAGTTGGTCAGAGGGTATGCCATCCGTTTGAGACATGTATTTGTATTTAAATAACTATTAATAAAGTGTTGCTTCCTTTATTGCTTGTTGTGATGTTCACTACCTCGGGCAACCGAGATGGTAGTGCTTCCGTATGGTAAGGGGGTGTTACAGGCGTACTACCTATTGATGCCAAACCGCAGCACTGGACAACTAAAGCCCCTCTCATCGCAACGAGTGTTCCTGGAATATTAATGTGCACATCCCCCTCGTGGCGGGAGAGCCACGAGAGGCGAACTCGGGGTGTGGAACCCTCTCCCGACAAGACCACCATATTAGTAACAAAGTATCATCATCATTACCACAATCATTATCACCACCATCATTAACAACAATCATCGTACAATATCAACAACAATAGCAACAATATTCATAGCTAACAACAATCATCAATCTCATAAAATCGATCAACATATAAAAGTACTTAGTAGGGAAACCTTACCTGTAAGCAATTCCGTGACTAGCAAGCACAATCAAAACATTTCCTCTAAAAAGTCTCCTCCTAAACAATCAACCAGTATCTATATTAATAATTACTCAAATTCCCACCCCCCAGTAGAGATTAAGATTCTACAAGATTACCCACAATAACTATAAAAAAATAGACACAAAAATACTTACAACGAATTCAACAACGAGAAGAGATATAACGAACATGCGATCGATACTTCGAGCCTTGGAATTATTTAATAATGAATGATTAACTGGAAATTGATACTCAAATTCTCATCCCGCCAATAATGAAGAGATACAACGAACTAGTGATCGATACTAGCGTTTAATAGAATTTAGGATATAATGATGAATGATTAACTGGCGGAATTTCTTTTATACCTCTTAATTATCTTAAATCAACACCGTCTGATAAAACACGACAGACAGGTGCACTCAGTCAAGTGCAAGAAACACACCATCAAGTACACTGCACTCGGTCGAGTGCACAAACTCAGTCGAGTGCACAAACTCAGTCGAGTGCCACCTAAGCAGAAAGCTGCCTAACTGAGACCTTCCACCGCTCGGCCGAGTACACACACCACTCGGAGTAGTGAACCCTACTCGACTAAGCACTAGATAGTCATAATACGGAGTATTACATGAATAGTCTAATCATGGAAGTACAACCTGTAACAACCCCAAATAGCAAAGAGCCTTACAAGACCTCCTTAGTACTTCAGGATGCTACCATCTTGGTTACCTGAGTTAGTACATATCAAATTCACCATTAAGAACAATACTTATTAAATCAATGGTTTAAATCAAAGTTACATTATTCCAAAATCCAGACGACACACTGTTGTAAACAATATTCCAAACTAATTAAAAGTAAAGCAAATATAAATGTGATGTCTAGGACACTATAGAACTGCAGAAGCTGTGACTCTACAGTGGCGATTACCATCAACTTCCCTAACGTGAGCTCATTGAGTTACCTGCTGATCACCTGCTCACCATTCCCCAATAGATCATAGCAGTTTTAGAAAATAATATGGGGTTAGTAAAAATATAGGTCGATCAATGTACAAGACAACAAAAGTAATCATCCAGGGAACATAAACCGGAGTCCCACCGCAGCGGTCACCTCAGGAGCATCAGTTTATCATCCCTAGCTTGCAAAACCACCTATTGATTCAAGACCGCAACACTGGACAACAAAATCCATCTCACCGTAGTGACCTAAGAACACCACCTTCTCTATCCAAAACTCGCACTTAGACAATTTAACTTACAACTGGTTGTCCCTCAAAATCGGCAACACAATCCCCAAGTACTCCGCATGCTCTTCCTTAGTCTTAGATTAAACCAAGATATCGTAAATGAACACTACCACGAACGTGTCCAGATATGGACTGAAGATCCAGTTCATCAGATCCATGAATAACGCAGGTGCATTCGTCAACCCAAACAAGATCACCACATAATCATAATCCCTATACCTTGAACGAAAAGACGTCTTCATAATATCTCTATCCTTTATCCTCACCTGACGGTAACCCGACCTCAAATCATTGTTTGAAAATACCCCAGCTCCTCTCATTTGATCGAACAAATCATCAATTCTAAGTAGGGGATACATATTCTTCACCGTCGCTTGGTTTAATTCACGGTAATCAATGCATACCTTTAAACTACCATCCTTCTTCTTCACGAATAACACTGGCGCACCCCACGACAAAACACTAGGTCTAATATATCCTTGGTCTAACAACTCATTCAACTGCTCTTTCAACTCCTCAAGCTCCTACGGTCCCATTTGATACGGGGCCTTAGAAATTGGTCCCTTACTCGGCTTCAATTTCAAGCTGAAATCAATATCCCTCTTCCGAGGTAATCTTGGTATCTCATCCGGAACGATATCAACAAACTCACTCATCACCTTAATCTGGTGTGTTGTCGGCTGCTCAACTCTGGTATCTTTCACATGGCAGATTATCATCGGGTAGCTCTTCTTTAGGTACGTCTTCAAGGTAATGGCCACAATCAACTTCACCTTAGGGTTCACAACGAACCCCCGGTACGACACTCTAACCCCTTTAGGACCCCATAACGACACTTTCGTTTGATGACAATCTATATTTGCCTTGTACTTCCCCACCCAATCCATCCCGACAATAATTTCAAATCCATCTAAAGGAAATTCAAACAGGTTAACAAGAAATTATACCTCCCCCATAATCAATGAGATTCCTTTATACAGTTTATAGCAAGACACTGACTTCCCAGAAGGTATAAACACCTCATCACTTACAGACTCACTATCGCGAACACCCAATAACATAGCATGACTCTTAGAAACAAAGGAATCGGTCGCCCCCGAATCAAATAGAACGAAAGACGAAACATGATTAACAAGAAAAGTACCACTGAGAACTTGCACATCCTTCTCCGCTGTTTGCTTGTCCATCATGAACAATTTGCCACTAATCTTCTGACCTCCTTCCTGCACTGTACTAGCAAATGCCACAGTCTTTGATGCCGAACTCTGGTTGCCATTGGTTTTTTGTTGCTGGTATTTCCCTCTATAGTGGTTATAGCCACCGCAGGTCACACTATGATTCCCCTGCCGGTTCCATGATCCCGCGGGTCTGTTACTTGCCATGCTCTGAGAATAACTTCGCTGGAATGAATGTTGATAACCCCACCCCCTGCTAAAAATGGACTCACAAATGTCTTGTGGCCAAGACCACCATAACCACAAAATATTAATCGCGAAGTCTCACTCGCAGCACGCCCATCGTTCCCTCCAAACTGTTGTCCCCCTCTGTAGCTACCACATCCAACGTAGGATCGGTCTTAGAAAAGTTACCCTTCTTGTAGGTAGAGTTACCTCCACCTTCACTAGTCGCCTTCCTCTTGCTATCCATTGCTTCCTTAGCCTCTTTTGTCATCTCCGCCAATCGCTCTGCCTGCCCAGCTTTCTCATACTCTAAAGACCAGCTCCTTCAGAAACTTATCGGATAAAGCCTTATGGCTCCATTGCATATCGTCAACATAGCTTGCCAACTCCGTGAACTTGTTGTAGTATTCCGTCACGGTCATCTGCTCAGTCATCTTGAAAGAGTCAAACTCAGCCCTCAACTTTCCTCTCACATGTTCTGGAACAAACTCAGTCCTAATCTCAGCCTTAACCTCTCTCCATGGCATTGCCTGCTCCCCATTCTCATTGAAGTATTCCTTCATAGCCATTCTCTTCCGGAACAACCCCTTTCCCGCGTGACCTCTTAGGTAGAACGCGGCTTGATCAACACATAGATTCTCAGGACAAATGACGACCTCGAATATGCTCTCTATTATCCGATGCCAGTCATGTATTGGGTCGGTGATACGCAACAACTAGGTTTATGGTAGTAGCATCAACAACCACCGCTCGGTCCTTCCCCACGCTCTTAAGGACCTTGGTAAGCGCCGCATTCTATTCTACTATTTTGGCGATCTGTTCAGCACTAAACGCATGGGTTCCAGCTGATGCACTAGATCTTGTTGCACGCATGGTAAATTCTATAAGAAACGCAAACGTAAGCACAGCCAACGGCTGAAAAGGGACTACATTCCTATCACAAAAATTCTTGGTCGAGTGCATCAAGCTACCCGGCTGAGACCAACATGACACCAAATTTCCCAAAAATAATCAGCCGTAGTCCCAGCCGGTCAGCTGACTGGCAGCCGGTCGGACGGCTGGGACCAACTTCATCCGAGATTCACTATACTTCACCAAAATCATCCATTTTTATTAACAACCATCAACAATTAAAATCAACTATCATCATCCATCATCAATACTCATTAACAATTATCAATAAACCACAACTATCATCAACAAACACAAACTCCATAGCTACAACAATCAATTCCAACCTATTTACTAACATCAAACTATATTACATAATTAATAAATATCACTAGATATCTAGTAAATGTTGACTCAAGCATATAAATCACGTAATGATATCGAGTAACCCTTCACCGTTACCTTTTCGCGTCTTCAATCGATTTCTAAGCCTTCCTCCACTAGATAGTAATCTTTGTCGGGGTCTCGAAGGTCTCCACCTACAATTAGACTACAAAAGATGAATATAATTCACCTTTCAGAAAGACTGATAAATTGAAAAGTGAGAAAGACAGTAATTTTATTACCAATTAAGATAGAGGACGATGAGAGGGGAAGATTAAGACGAAAATTAGCGGATTTGAGCAAGTAACGAAAGAGTAGTGACGATCTTGAGCTTGATCATAAATGGAGTTTAGGTTTTGGTGATTTGTTGAGGAAGAAGTGATACGTGTCGTTTGCGCATACAAATTAACAATTTATTTACCTATCTTAACCTCAAAAATATAAACATAGTAAAGGATAAGTAAGGTCGATCCCACAGAGAGACTGAAAAAACTAATTAACTACTCATTAATATTTATTAACTAACTTACAAATATACTATTATTTACGGCTATTAACATATTTACGATAACGGGGGGTTTCATTTGTGATTCTAATAAACTAATGTAACTACGTACTAATGTCTAAAAGTGAAGTTGGATATCCCATTAAGCTCACATTTCTTATGTTAATTTTAGCTTGGCAACCGATATTTGTTTACGTCAACTCTTTAATTTATTTATAGATTAACTGCGGAATTCAAGATAACAAGAACTCCCTATCTTCTCTTAATTACAACCGACCTGAACTAAGCCTAGACCAATTCTAAACTAACCGACCGATGTAAGTTTGTCACACCCTACTAAAGACCGGATTAGAAGCATTATTGAACCAAGAAGACGTCATTAATCCACTTAACCATTAAAGTGTCGTAACTACCTAATTGATTAAGTGACCAAATATTACTCCTAACATAAACTAACCCCAATTCGCTGAGATTAATTCAAATTATTTGCTACTCGTATTATACAACTCGAACTAAGCCAGAATCATATAATTAGCAAAAGTAAACAATTCCAATCATAATAAGATAACAAATTATAAACTGAAAATGCAACTTATAATTAAAACGAGTAAATTATTGGATACAAATAACTGAACGAGTAACAATAAACAACAGTTTCAGTACTAAAATTAATCAACGAATTCAATCAATAAATTAGGTACAAGACGAAGTAAGAAGAACTTATATAATTGCCCTGAATCCGCAACTCGACCCTCGGATATCACGCCTCCGATCGAACCCGAATCCAACCGTACTCGGACGTGTACTAAGACGCCGTCCGAGAACTGCTTCATCTTCTAATTGTGACCCAAATGATTGAACCGTCACTCATTTCGCTCATCTTTCTCTATCAAAGATATGGGTATTCACCTCTCTAATTTTTGATACTGAGACGGGTATCTATACTTGTATTTCGATATACAGGATAGATTTTGGATATATTTTGTGGAGTATTTGAGATAGATTTTGTAAATAAAATATAGAAAGAGATCGATTTTGAGAAGTTGAGACGGAGTAGAGTTCTTGTTCTTCGCGTAGCTTCTCTGATCTCTGGCTTCTTTGTATTAATGTTAGTGCCCTTCTTTGTAGTTCCCTTTTGGGTTTCTATTTCTTGCTTATGGCAGACTTGTTGCACGTCTTTCTTGATCCATATTTCGGTTCCTCAAGTTGGTTTTCAATTTGCTTTGGATCCATAATGAAAGCCCACCGTTCAATTGATATTAGTTTGGTCTTTTTATTAGCTTATGCTTTATTCACTTTTGATCCAATTAATATAATTGGGTCCATCTCCCAATGAGTGAGTAATCTGGTACACCAAAACACACTTTAGTTAGCCCATCTATATTTAAAATAATAATTCCGTAATTAAATCCCGAAATGAGCAAATGTATAGTAGATAACTCAAATAATGCGACAGACAATCATAAAATTACATAAATAAGGGGTAAAAATACCAATAAATATTGTCTTATCAAGAAGGAATAAGTGGAAATGAAGGAAGGAGTTAGGGTTTATGAGGGGGATATAAGGAGGGTGAGTGGAAAAATATGGGAAAAGCCCATAAGCGCCTTAAGGCGTAACTCACACGGAATCCCGAGTAAAGTCCGAAAACGAATTCGGATTTTCTAAATTAGACATGGAAAATTAAATTCTAGACTCAATCTAAAATTTCGCTAAAAAGTATCCGTATAATATTTTTAATATAAAAATAGGGTACATTTGCGGGTGTTACAATCACCCCAACTTTTAAAACGTTTCGTCCTCGAAACTTGAGAGTAGAAAACAAAAGTATCAAACACAAGAATCGGTTTTCAAAATCAACACGAAAGCTTTTATAAGGGAAACATTTATGAAACGAGGTTCTTCTCGAAAACGGTTTAAGGAAACTCTTCATAAGTGCGAAACTTTATTTACGGTTCCCAAGAGTGCCCGTCGCGAACGAGAACTCTAGTTATCAAAATCAAATCAATGTAGAAATAGTGAAATCGAAATTGAAAACAAACGTTAGTAAGTGCAGGACTAGTCACCAGAAGTCTCCAATAATAAGTCAAAACATCCAACCAAAAGCAAAAATCCAAATATAAAAGCGAAAGAAATCAATTTTCTCCAAAAAGGAGGTTCAAAATTCATCTTTAAAACTTCGGTGAAACATTAGATTGGAAATACAATAGGAAAATTTGGAAGTTTTCTCGAGGATAAAATTCAAAATAACAAGACATTACACATACATAGCACGACTCGAACATTAAGTTCGCAAATCATGATACTAAGAGGTACGTCCAACGACCAAAATGGACCAAAAAGGGAAAGGACTGAAGAGTAGCAGGTTGAGCAAGGGTTAATTCGAGGGGAAAGAGAGGGATGAACTCCAAACCTATCTCTCATTCATGCTAATTCAAAGGTCGCTCGCAGCCCGACATCACTAACTTCACGAATAAACCAATCCTCAAGAGAAAATAATTTACCAAATTTGCAACTCAACCTTTTCAATCATTAGATTCCTACAAAAATATTCCATAACTACGAGACTTCAAGCAACTAATCCTAATTATTCAAATCCAATTAGTATCTACTAAAGTCCATCGGCACGGTAGACTCTACAACTAACAAACCACATGAAAGATTCATTACGAACTCTAATCTTCTTACTTTCATCAAAACTCTTATTAGGAACCACCAACAAAATATTTATATCTAGGGAAACATGATTGCTAACAACCACAAGGTAAAGGAGACTTACCCTGAAATCCTTTGATCCAATTTACTTCAAACTCATTATCCTAAATTTATATGGATTTTTTCATCCTCAAAAGTCAAATCACAATTCCTCAAGAAACAAATGAGTACAAATTCCAAATCATACATATTGCCAAACACATGGCGATACGTCAATTAATCAAATCATCTAGCCCATCAAAACTCAAAATGTATTGGCCTTTGCTTATGAAAATATTCCTCGAGATTGGTCACCAAGTCCAAATTCCATAAAGTAAACATTCTTGTTAGGGTCCAACATATAAAGACAATAAATTCTTAAGTAATCTTTAAAGCAACCACTATAATCCTTAACAACAACAAACTATCATTATGAAAGTCCATAGACCTTAATTAGACTCCTCTAATTATTTACTAAATTACTTATTAATTTAGTTTATAATGATCTATGTAACATGCATGCAAATATAAAGACATTTATATAAAAGAAGAAATTTCCTCACATTGATATGGAAATTATATGGGCACAACAAGAACTCCTTCTTGTTGTTCTTGAGCTATAAATATGGATGAACACATGAAATCTCCAAACTAGAAGACCTCCTTCAAGTTGCACCAAGATTAACCCAAATAATCTACCCTTATTATTAACTAGATAATAAGATAGATATAATACTACTAATATTATGACTATATTACTACACTAGTAATACTTAGTAAATATTAGTATATGAGAGTTTTAGTGAGAAGAAGAGTTTTAGAGAGAAGTTAAACAAATTGAACAAAAATGAAGTGATAAATGATGAACAACAATTGTGCATCAAGAAGCCAAAATGGCCGGATGATATAGTCCAAATATGGACTATTATTTTGTTCAATTTTTGTCACATGCATTAGAGTGGAGTGTTGTAGTATATATGATGATTATTCTTACTTGTAATGTCACTTTCATAAGTAACTAAATAGTAAAAACAAGAACAAAATCATCACCCTTCTAACTACATACCAACCGGTCCATTATGGCCTAGTTTGGTCCATTTTGATTTTTGATATTTGTCTCACAAATACTTATTGATCATAGGGTTAATTATCTTGTATAATTAAGTGTTAATTTGATCATATAACAATTATATGACTCAATTAAATAATATGTACTTAACATTTTAAGTAATATTTTACCATTATATCAATATATAATGGGTCCCACAATGCTTAGATAATTTATTTTACAACTCCTTGTAAATATAATTAACTAATTACCTCTATCTCAAAACCTCAACTAATTTAGTAATTTAACGATTAATTACTAAGTTAAATCTTATTTAATCGTATTAAAATAAGATATAAATTTATTAGTCAATTATCGCATAATTGAAAAATAAGCTTAATCGAATTTGAGTTCTTAACTCAATTTCTAACAATTAACTCTCGTACATATCGAATATATGTAATGTACTAATTAACTGTATCGTATACAAATAATTAGTTACTATTTGGATTTCATCCTTTAGGTGTGACCGAAAGGGATCAGTTGATCACCGCCGTCAAACGACAATAACGTCAAACTCTAGTTAGCCAACCGTTATTGATTTACGTTAATCAACTGACTAATCATATATATATAGTCAATATTATCCAAATTATATTCCCATAATAAGATTTATTAGGGCGCACTAGTTGTGGAGGCCACCTACTCCAACAATCTCCCACTTGTCTGACACAAGTGTGCGTCAACGATTCTCTTGTCTCTTTATCACATCTCCCACTCAACGCAAGGTGTCTTCCAGGTCGCACTTGCGATTGACAATATCTAGAGTGGTTTTCTCGATAGGGAGAGTAACTGTCTGACCGGAAAATCTACCATAGATCTCTTTCCGAGCGTGGCCACGCATTTACAGTAACTACTCCTCGAGTGGCCTAAAGATGTTGTTACCCAACGTGGGTGGACAATTCCTGTTGATCCATCTACTCTGTATGATGCAGATCACCATGATCCAGAAGAAGTCCATCGGCCTCCTTTTACGGCACGACCTAGAACATCAACCAAAACCAATCGGAAACTGCATCGACTCAGATAGACGGTCGCCAGTCAAAGAATCGACTTATAGGAATAAGATAGAAGGACCCGGTCACGACCACGGCATCAAATAATTGATTTAAGGTCTCTACAATGTCACTGTCCGACAGAGTGTCATACAGTCTGTTTGTAAACGACCAGTCATACCATGACCCATGGTGCCTTGAACCAACACGATTTCGGACTTACAAATCTAGTCATTCGAGACAGTCACTTCATTGAGTGACTAGGGACAAATCATAAGTTCATCCTGTTATTGAATGGGGTTCAACCTTTCTTTCAACCAATTCGGATAAACAAAGTATTAAAATTTAGTCAAACTACATAAAGGAGTTTTTAATGAAACTCTAACAATGAATGCGATTATCAAATATTTGGAAAAATTGATACGCTATCAATAATTTCATATCTTATAATCTTTAGCAATTTAGGTACATATTTCAATCCCCATTGAAATGACATGACTATCATGTTCAGCCTGCAAAAAGCATGGCTAATGGATTAGCAATACTTGCATCTTTTCTATCGTTCTGATTGCTATTTCTCTTTGTCTACGTAATCTCATATTACATAAAACTTTCTGAGTACGTGTCTAGATTTGAATCTAGACTTAGGACTCTTGGCCTAAAGGTAGCTCCCCCTGTTTTACCAGTATAATGGGATAGGATATACAGCTATATGAACTATTTCTAGTCCCTCCAATACTGTCGAATCCAAGCTACTTTCATATGCATCATCATATGACGCAATGTACTCCATTTCCGTTGTTAAATTCGCAATGATAAACTGCCTGGAACACTTCCAGCGGATACATGACATTTCTATTTGAAAATGTCACTCCTACTTGAAACCTTTCCAATAGTATTTTCTGTTTGGAACTCTTCCAACAGATAAATCTTCTATAAAACACAGCCAGCTCGTGATTTCAAATCACTTTGATCAGTTTGGAAACTAAAGTCTGTGTAAACTCTTACACACAACTCACTATAAACTCCAAACGTATGAAACATATCTTTAGTCCTTCGCAAGTACTTAAGGATGTTCTTTATGGCTATCAAGTGACTCTCACTTGGATTTGATTGCAAATGATTCGTCATACTCAAAGCATGCGAAATCTCGGATTGAGTATACATCACAGCGTATATAATTGGTCCCGCAGCGGAAGCAAAAGGAATCAATTATTATGTGTTCAACTTTCTTGAACTAGTCAAAGATCTTATCAATATAAGAATTTTGACTCAATGCTAATATCTTTTTAGATTTATCTCCATAAATCCAGATATCTAAAAGATGTATTCTACTTCTCCAAAATCTTCCATCATCTAAAATGATCAATATGTCTCCACATATAAGACTGATGCACACCACTTTACTCCCACTAAACTTCATGTATAAACATAATTCCTCGAGATAACGAGAAATATTTTGCAACATGATTGACACACTAATTCCAACTCTTTTGTGCTTATTTAAGACATCCTCTTAAGCTTGCAAATTAACTTAGGATAGTAAGGATCTACGAACCCACAGGTGAATATAAAATATAATACCTCTTCTAGAATCGTATTCGAGAAGGTGGTTCTTGAGGTCCACTTGACATCATACTATTATGATATCCTGTAATCGCTAAGTATATTCGAATGGATCAAAGAATTAAGGTTGGTGCAAAACTCTTTGCCTACCAAGTTATCTTTGAAAACATTTTAATGTTCATCCATGCAAATTTCGATCTTAAAAATCAATTTACATTGAAGAGGTCAAACTTCTTCAAGTAAAATTTACCAGGTCACATACCTGACCATCATGCATGGAGTCCATTACGAATCGTATGACTCTAAGCCATATCAAGAAGTTGGGATTAAAAACAATCTTTTATAAGTCGCATTTTAGAATTCATCACCACTATAAAGGAGCGATAAAATTCCACCTGACCTCCTAGGGTCCGAAGAAACAACTACTGAACAAGCAATGAGGAATACTTTTTCCGAACCATATGCTCAGTTTGTGGCTCTTGAAACATTTTCTCCCACTCTGTCTTATCAAGAAATAATCGTATTTTTATTGAAAGACAACATCACGATTCACAAACGCTTTGTTCTCGTGGTCAATGTGGGATTATTGAGCACTTGTTTCATTCAAATAACTTATAAATTAGGTACGCTACCTACCCATATCGTATATGGAATGAAATCAGACTGTTTTTAAATGTGTTTTAATATGGTGGGAAAAGAAATAGCAGACAAACATATTAAGATCCCAAGGTTTAGTCAAATGGCTCATTTTGACTTGATAAAGACAAAACCATATCGTATAAGGTTCTGTTTCTCTATTCAACAACACCTTATCTAATAATGTGTTTTAGAGAAGTTAACTTGTGAAATCATTTCACAATACTTTTGGTGAAAATCAAAATCAATACTTAGATATTTATGGTTACGATTTAGTCGTAAGTCCTTGATCTAATGCTCTAGTGGTTAACTACTTCTCATTGAAGCTCTTTGAACTTTTCAAAGATTTCTCTTAGCACCTCATTAAGTAGAATCAAATATAATATCTACTTAAATCTTTGGTAAATAAAGTGAAATAGTCATAACCATCTCTGGTTGTGTTTGTTATTGGACCACACATATTCTAATGTAATAGGGCCAATAACTCACTAGTTCGATTTCCTTTTAAATAAAAAGGGCACGAATCATCTTGCCCTGAATACAAGATTCGCACGCACCATAAGATTCAAAATCAGATGGTTTAGGGATAGTTGTCAATACTAGCCTCTTAATGTGCTACACAATCCAGAATTAAGATTAGATAAGGGTCACCAATTTTGAGCCTTTACCATCTATATGACAAGTAATTACTAGTTTAGGTCAAGAATATAACTACCTTTGATTGGTATGGGATAACCATTGACCAAGTATAGGCATAAAAAGATACAACGTTTGTTCTATTCAAAAAAATGAAACAGTTGTGTCGTACACAAAAGTGGATACTATATTCTTTATTTAGAGGTTATGTACATAATAACGTTTATTAAAGTATACCTCTAGATCCAAAACTAGATTGATTACATTATAACTTTTATATGTCTCTATAGAAATAAAACTACAATAGTTATATTTCCCTTGTAGGTCGACATTTAATTATGGTTAGTCGTCGCACGAATCATTATTATATGCATTGAATACATTGATGAAAACCATAATAGGTATCTAATACCCAAAAATTGTATTTAGCAAAATAAATGTCGATCATATCGATATTATGGGTGAAAAATTACACCCAATTTCTAACTCTTTAGAAAACTTTGGGAAGATTCTTTTCTTGTGTCCTACACTGTAAAATAGAATCGTCAAAAGTTGTGTTCGACACCTTGCTTGGGTTTTGACTTAACTATTCAAAATAGTCTTGCCTTTTTCCCTTGCCTTGTGTCAAAGTCGAGCCAACCTACTCTTGAACCTTTTCTTAACAATTAAGAATATAAACATCATTCTTAGTGCTCCCACTCACTTTCATGAATCTCTATTTAGACAAGTAAATTAGAATTATTGTGAACACTATTCTTCATTTCATTCATGGTTTTACCTTCAAAAGGATAAACATTTCATGATGTGACTACGGTATTTGGTTATTCACGATTTTAAATAAATCAATTAACCTAGTCGTCCCAACTGATTTGGCCTCTTTTGAGGTAAGCCTCGATGAGGAGTATAATGACGACATACCAAAATACAAATATTTTCTTTGGAGCAAAAATTGATGTATCATTGTTATAAGAAGGCGTCACAAAATATTCAAAAACGCTTTTGACTAAGTGTGACTTATTCATTTACTCTTCATAAGAGACATTTGCAATGGTGCATATGAGGATCAAAAGATACAATTCATTTAGTCTTTAGCTACGGTGGTATAAACGGAGATTGCAATCAAAATGCTACCGTATAAAATAATGGAAACCTTTTCCACGATTGAACGGATTTATAAGTTCATAGAAGAAAAATAATTGTCATTGCGCGAATAAAAAATAAATATCAACGAAAATAAACATTCATTGCTTATATATAATTTACTTGTAAAAACAATTTTAAACAAGTCACTCATATAATGACCCCTCACGAAATTATATAAGTGATTCCAAGACCCATATTTAGACAAAAATAGTCATCGCATGCTACCTTTATCTAAAATGGTAAGTCAATACTTGACTAATGCTACACTAGAACTCTTGGTTGACGGATTTTCAACTAATCCAGCTCCTATCCTCACGATAAAACCTTATCTCTGTTGCGGGGTCCAATCCAATTTTGTGGCCTGTGATCTCGCATCCCACCCTACTTACCCTAGGTAAAAAAAGGACCCATGCGAGCGTGGTAGCCCTAATGAACACGAGGGTTCATATTTTAGTGTTACTAATTGGTAAGGCTAAATCTCAATTTTTTTTTAAGTTATGTGAGAGGTCTTGTCAAGTTTGTTATTAATTCCCTATAAGCGAACTAAGTCGGTGAATTGTGAATAACGTTGAATTGACAATAACGGTAAATAAAATGCATGTGTGACGATTTTGGCATGAGCGAAAATAAAGCTAGCAATCAAGCAACAATAAAATCCTAGTATGGCCACCTAGCTAATCAAAATTAACTAGATAGTTACAAATTCGGAAACCAACTCCTTGGTCCCTTGCCTCTTCACTTGGGACACCTTCCAAAATGGCACCGTCTTGAGGGAGTCACCGGTCTTCATAAAAATAATTACAAATATACAAATATACAAATTCCTATTATACATTTATTCTATAAAATAAAATTATTAAATTATACAAACCCGCGATACGAGATCGCAATAAAATTACAACCAAAACTTATGCCCTTACATTACGGTAATAACGATAAAAATACTAGGCCAGTACGTAGGGTAACACCAAACTTTGCATAACATTATTAATAAATGACATTCGCTGTCATTCCACCACACACAAAAAACCCAAATTAAATAAATTGCTGCAAAATTCATGCCAAAATCGTCCTAGATTCAATTCATGCTCATTGTAGCTCGATTTTTCCGGGATTTATTGATTTTTAACCATTAAAAATCACTATCAACATTTAAATCGTATTTAAATTCAAAATAATTAACTAAACTGATTTAGAACTCAAAATTAGTCACTACTAATTTTGTTGGTCATTAATTAGATCGATTTGATTTCATTTGCTAAATATTACGGTTTAATCATAACGATTATGAAATAAAACCAAAATAAAATATAAAAATCATAAAATTTGAAACCAAAAATTTTTTACATTCTGGAAAAATTCCAGGAACTATAAAAATAAAAAATATTTGCTCAAAAAATTTAAACTAATTTTATGAACAAATAGCTTTTTATTTAATGGTTTTATCAAATAAAAACATTAGATATAGTCAAACAGTGAAACAAATTATGAAATTTCACCAAGAGTATCAACATCAGAATGTTAAATGTAAAAAAAATTTTCAAGACCAGAAAAGGACGTTTCAATTTTATGAACATTATAATCTCTTATTATCGACTTTTATCGTATAAAAATCAAAGAACATGCAATACATAAGTAAAATTCACGAAATTTTACATAAAATATGTAAGAAATGCATGTGAGATCATATTAAAATTTCATGGCCAGAATCAACATGCAACTAGTTTTAGTTAACTTTTAACTCATAAAATGCATGTTAACTCGGTTTAAACGCCAAAAATCAAAATAAATAGCAATTTAATCCCTAAAATCACGAAATTTGACCACAAACATTTTGAGGTCAGTAGGTATACATGCACCAAAAATTTTCGTCAGAATCGTATTTTAACTCAAAATCTTTGATTTATTAGTTATCTTATAACTTTAATAAAAATGTCCAAAATGAAAATGCATGCTACAAGCTAGCTCTGATACCAATTAAAAGTCCATAGACCTTAATTAGACTCCTCTAATTAATTACTAAATTACTTTTTAATTTAGTTTATAATGATCTATGTAACATGCATGCAAATATAAAGACATTTATATAAAAGAAGAAATTTCCTTCCTTCCTCACATTGATAGGGAATATTAATGGGCACACAAGACCTCCTGCTTGTCTTGTCTTGACTATAAATATGGATGAACATAAGAAATCTCCAAACTAGAAGACCTCCTTCAAGTTGCACCAATATGACACCAAATAATCTACCCTTATTATTAACTAGATAATAAGATAGATGATATACTACTAATATTAGACTATATTACTACACTAGTAATACTTAGGAAATATTAGTATATGAGAGTATTTTGTGAGAGGAAGAATTTTAGAAAGAAGTATGACAATTGAACAAAATCAAGTTGTGAAAAAATGAACAACCAATGTTCATTATCTAGCCACTTTGGCCGGATGTTTTAGTCCCTAAAAGGACTCTTATTTTGTTAGATTTGTTCACATGCATTTGAGTGGAGTGTTGTAGTATATATTATGATTATTCTTACTTGTAATGTCACTTTCATAAGTAACTAAATAGTAAAAACAAGAACTAAAATCATCACCTTTGAACTACAACCAAAACCGGTCCATTATGGCCTAGTTTGGTCCATTTTGATTTTTGATATTTGTCTCACAAATACTTATTGATCATATAGTTAATTATCTTGTATAATTAAGTGTTAATTTGATCATATAACAAATATATGACTCAATTAAATAAATAATATGTACTTAACATTTTAAGTAATATTTTACCATTATATCAATATATAATGGGTCCCACAATGCTTAGTTAATTTTTTTTACAACTCTTTGTAAATATAATTAACTAATTACCTCTATCGTCAAAACCTCCAACTAATTTCTGTATGTAACGTCTAATTACTAAGTTAAATCTTATTATGCGTTTAAAATAAATATATAAAGTAGTTAGTCAATATCGCATAATTGAAAAATAATCTTAATTGAATTTGAGTTCTTAAGCTCAAATTTCGCACAATTAACGCTCGTACATATCGCAATATATGTAAATTTGTACTAATTAACTGTATCGTCTACATAAATCAGTTACTATTTGGATTTCATCCTTTAGGTGTGACCGAAAGGGATCAGTTGATCACCGCCGTCAAACGACAATAACGTCAAACTCTAGTCAGCCAACCGTTATTGATTACGTTAATCAACTGACTAATCATATATATAGTCAATAAATATCCCAATTATATTCCTTAATAAGATTTATTATCTGGCGCACTATTGTTGAGGACACCTACTCCAACATATCTAACTTGCCACATACTTAGATCAACAACCACAGCCTAGCACAGGATGTTATCAGGCCTGACTTTCAACTAAGGCAAAGCACAAGTTGGAAAGATTTTGGAAATGAGAACAATGCTCAAGTTTTTTTTCATTCAATAATCAACTGCCTTATACAAAAGAGCATGGGTCCTTATATAGGCCTCAATGCTTGATCTAATACAACCCTAGAATAACATCTAAGGGCCAGGATTAATCTACATAAACGTGACAAGTTACTGGCTACAATTTCAGATTGAAAATACAAAAGAAAACTAAAAACAGACAAATGCAGACATATGACAGTGACATGCTCCAGGTTGTGTTTTGTTGCTTGGAGTTGGCTTGAAGTTTGTGGACGAAGCTCATTAATGCTCATTGACCTTCTTCTGCAGTAGTTCTAATAGTAGGGAAGACGAGGAAAGACTTTTGGAGATAGTCTTTCAGTTTTTAGCTAGAAATGGAAAGACTGCTTTATGCTTTATGCTTTGGGTAGGCTGTTTTGATTTGGATTTTTAGGGTAGTTGTGTTGTGTTTTGGAACTGGTTCCCTAGGACTTTTTTTGACCTAGGTGGGTAAGGTTTTAGCTGGGCTTGGTGGTAGCTGGTGGTTCAAAGTGTGGTGGTAGTTATGCCCTCCCCAAGTGACTGTTGTAGGCTGTTTTTGTGTTTTTGTGGTTGGGTGTTGGTGGGCTTGTTTTTGGCTTGCTTGGCTCGTGTCTTGGCTCGTGTCCTGGCCAACATTGCTCAGCTTGCAGCTTCCCCTTTTGTTACCCATCCCTTGCCCCCAGATTGACCCCTGGATACCCATGTAGGACTCCCCTTGGGTAGCAATGCTTACCCCTTGATCCCCCTTGGCCTGCCCCTTGTCCCTAGTGTTGAGTTCTGCCCTGCCCTGTGCCCAGCTCCTGCTGCA
>JAIUZE010067374.1:0-11487 GCA_022085475.1 Heliosperma pusillum
AGGAGAAATGTAAGAAGAGAAGAGAAGAGGATTGTAAGATGGATGATTTGAGAAGAGGGGCTGGAGCATCTATATATAGCATTAGGGTTTCGTGGAGAAGAGGTCGAGCATTAAACACATAGGACAAAAATAGGAAGTTGAAGCCGTTTTCTCGAAGCAGCACACTTACCCGATCGGGTACACCACTTACCCGATCAGGGAAGTTGTATTCCAGGTCCTTTGACTGTCGTTTCATCTTCCTTTGCTTTGACTTGACTACCATCATCCCCCTTGACCTCTTGAGTCGGGTTTGTTGATAGGGTTTGATGTAAAGCGATGAATTCTTCCGCCTAAATGATTGATCTTCCGACAACTACGAAACTGTCTTTGCTTCTTCTCTCTTTCGAATTAGTGAACCTTCTTGAAATGCCTTTCACTTGGTCAAGCTTGCTTTTTCAAATCGTCGGGTTCTAGGCAAATGCTCGGGAATATAGAAAAAGGGCGTAGAAACGTCACTTTCCCTACAAAACAGGTTAGAACATAGGAATTCGCCTAGAAGACGATATTAGCTCATAAAGTGGCTTAGCAAAGCACAAATGACATACAAAACCGAGCTAAATTGGGGGTTAAAACCATACAAATATTCACTTATCAACGAAAGAGGCGGAAAAGAGCACAAGCCTCACAACAAGCGGTACGCTACATGCAAATGACACCACCTCGCAAGTATACAACATTTGACGGCCGGGTCGATTAATGCAAAGCGTTCGCCTTCCAACAACGTCGTCGTATGCCCATTAACACATGCAATTAAGCAGTAATGATATATCCCCGTTCCGACATTCCAGCCTTACGAACGTGGAGGTAGCCAAGGGAATGAGAGTACAAAGCACATAGAAAATTAGTGCTCAAACTGTAACATTTGTAAAAACCGACTCAAAGTGGGACATACCAAAAACCGTCACAAAACATGCGATACAAGCGAATGAAATATCACATATTCAAAACATTAATATTTAAAGTCATTCCGTAAGTTTGTACGATCAATGAACCATCGGAAATATTATAAATGAAAACGTAAATGAGAATTACAAAGCAACTCCAGCAAGTGCCAGCCGGTCAGGTGGACCGGCTGCCGGCTACCCGGCTGGTACCACGTATCATATGAAAAACTAACATGAAGGAGCAGCGTGTCTCAGTCGGTCAGGTGGACCGGCTGCCGGATACCCGGCTAGGACCAAGGGTATAAGAGAAAAACAAGGGAAAAAGGTAGAGGTGTCTCAGCCGGTCGGCTGACCGGCTGCCGGTCGGCTGACCGGCTGCCGGTCGGCCGGCTGAGACCTAAATCATGCATAAATTCTCACGTAACACATCCAATATACAACCACTACCCCAGCCGGTCAGCTGACCGGCTGCCGGTCGGCCGGCTGGGGTCAACATCACACGAAAATCACCATTTCACTAAGGATCAACATTTAACAACAATCATCTATCATCATAAATCATCGATTCTCATATAAATTCTCAACTAACAACATCCATTACCAACAACACAATCCCTAAGCTTACTAATCATATTCTAATTACGATTTCGAACATAGAAAACACGTAAAACACGTAAATGATATCGAGTAACCCTTCACCGTTACCTTTTTGCGTCTTTACTCCGCGTCAACGTCCTCTTCAATCAAGAAGTAGTCTTTGTCGGGATCTTGGAGGTCACCACCTACAAATGGATAATAAAAGATGAATATAATTCACCTTGAGAAAGACGGATAATTTGAAAAGCGAGAAAGACAGTAATTTTATTACCAATACGGATAGAGGAAGATGAGAGGGAAAGAATAAGACGAACTTACGTGAATTTGAGCGAGAATTGAAAGAGTTATGACGATTCTGAACTTGGAAGAAATATGGAGGTTAGGTTTTTGGGGTTTCTTGGTGAGGAAGAAGGAGATGTTGAGTTGTGAGGAAGTTAGGGCTAGGGTGAGTGTAAGAGGGAGTAAGTGGAAAAAGTCAAGGAAAAGTCAATGACGTCTTAAGACGTGATTCACTTGAAATCTCGCGTAAAATCAAAATAAGAACTCGGAAATTCTAAATTAGACACGGGAAATTTAATTCTAAACTAAAACTAAACTTCGCTGAAAAGTATCCGTAAAATATTTTTACTATTAAAAATAGGGTACATTTGCGGGTGTTACAATTTATTATGAGAGCTCATGTCATAAAGATAAAATTCCTAGTATGGCGTTTCCTAGAATAGAAAAACATACTCCCTCCTAGTCGCTCATTTCTTCCCTCTTTCCTTATTGGGTAAGTCGGGTTTTCTTCCCTCTTTACTTTTTTGGATGTAAAGTTGTGTGTTTTGTGTGGTCCAAATTCATTTGTAGGTGGGTAGTGTGTTTTGTGTGGTCCAAATTCATTTCCTTAATTTTTGTGCAAAAGGGAAAGGAGAAGAAATGAGTGACTAGGAGGGAGTATAATCTATTAAAAATTCGGAAACGAACTCCTTTGGTCCCTTGAACTTCATAAGCATGCCTCCTAATGACACCATCTCTTTCGGAACGCCTTTCCGAATGGCTGTCTTTAGGAAACTCCGGTATTACAAATAATTACAAAAATATATAATAAAATTACAATAATTTCCTATTATACATTGGTAATATAAAATAATAATACAATAAAAGTGATACGAGATCACAATAAATTACAACCGAATCAATATTCCCTTTCATTTCGGGCAATATCGATTAAAACTAAGGCCATACAAGGATTAAATTACATTATTCAAAATTACATAAATCAAAGATGACATTCATAAATAAAAATGCAGCATTATAATATGTATAAAACATGCTCATTTTAAATGCCAAATCGCCCTATTTAACGGTTTATATCGTATATAACCCGGTTTTACGGAAATGTGTGATAATAACACTTTAAAATCACTAAAAAATACTTAAATCATATTTAAGCCAAGTTAATTATCCCAACTAATTTAGGACTCAAAAATTAGTCATCACTTAATTTTTGACAATAATTCAACTTGTTGTTATATAAATGCTCAAATTAAACTTTAAAATCATATTTTAATCAAATAAATCCAAATTTAATTACAATAATTTTAAAATTTGAATTTTACATTTTTTTTGTACATTTTGAAACATTTCCATGACACTTAAAATGTCAAAAATCAAGGTTAAAAATTTCGAATCGTTTTTGAGAAAAATCGGTTGTGCTTTATCGGTTTTATCAAATAAAATACATAAAGCATCTGAAAATTAATAAAATTAAATTTTCAACTTTTGATCTGAAATGTAGGACATTTATTTAATTATTAATAATTTTATCATGACATGAAGTTTATATTAGCTATATTTTCTAAAAAAGTCACTATTTATGCCATTTTTACATTAAAAATTCATAAATCATGCTAGACAAACCACATATGTCTGAAAGTTTTCACTATGACAGACAAATATTCATGTGACAACATATTAAAATTTCATGGTAATATTCAAAGCGGAACTATTTTTAACCATTTGACCTTCATTTATATCATTTTATTCATATAAAAATCATAAATCATGAGAAATAAGTGCACTTCACACTACATTTTACATACAGTAAGTAAAATGCATGTGTGAAACTGTGTAAAATGTTCAAGGTCAAAATGTAAGTCTTACTATTTTTAGCATTTTAAACATCATTTTACTCATTAAAATGTAATAAAAACACTAAAAAACATATTTGAGCAATATAAATTTCCATAAATCATCAAAATGACCTAAAATCATATTAGGACCAGAATATATTGACATGCAAATAACTTTGTGATATTATCTTATAAAACACAAATTACTAGTTTTCTTTAAGTAACATTAACTCGAAAAAACTATAAATCGATTATGCATGCAACAACCAAAACTCTGATACCACTTGTAAGTTTCTTAAACTCAATATTAGACATTTCTAATATCATATTATAAATAGTTTACTCTTAAACTATATGGAAATTATGCATGCATAACAAAAATACAAAGAAGGAAGGAGAAATTGTTCCTTACATTGATATGAACGAATTTTGGGCACATGATAAGACTGCTTCCTACTCTTGTTCTTGAGCTTATAAATAAGAGGATGATCTCCAAGTTCTAAGTATAAGAACACTCCTATTAGCTGCACCAAGACTATCCTTTTAATCTCTACTAAAATACTACACTAGTATTATAAGTAGTGTCCCTTAAAAATTATCTAATAACTCTTAATACTACACTAGTTTATTATTAGAGAATATGAACTAAGGATTTTGTGAAAACTTTTTAAGTTTATTTTTCGTGTGAGAAAGAGAAGAGGAGAGATAAGCATACAAAAATAATATGATCAAGTAAGTACAAGATAAGAGGAAAAGTTTCCTCTTATCAAGCATCATGACCGGCCACCTCAAGGCATGGGGGAGGGTGAGCATGCATTTGTCTTTACAATGCACTAGGGTAGAGTCTAGACTTAAGGTAGTAATCATGTTGTTCTTATTCTCAATTAGAACAACAAATCATGACCTAAATCCCTACCCTTGTAGCTAAAAAAAACCGGTTATGTCTCCATAAAATGGAGTCCATTTTATTTATTTGATTTTGCCATTTGTCACATATGTGACATGTGACATGTAACATGTAATTTTGCTTATAAATGTACATTTAACCAATTTAAATGCAATTTCCTAACAAATAAATTAGACTTAACATTTTAAGTCATATTTTATAATTACAGGTAAATAAAATGGGTCATCCCGTATTTGGTTAATATAATCTACAACAATTTGTAATTATAATCGACCAATTTTGCTTATCTCAAATGTTTCATTAACATAATGCATTCTTATTAATATAACGATTAAATTACTAAAATGAATCTTGTTTAATCATATTACAATAAGATATTATTCTCACTAATATAAACTTAGTTCAATTTAAGGGATTAATTAATCTGTATCACTATACAATTAATTAATGTACATGATTAGGGGATTGTCCTTTAGGTGTGACCTCAAGGGATCAACTGATCACCACCGTCATACGATAGTAACGTGAAACTCAATTAAGCCAATCGTTACCGATTTATGTTGACCAGTTGATTATAACATTCATCATCCATTTGTATTCTTATTATTTAGATTTAGTTATGTGATCGCACTATTGTTGAGGACACTTACTCCAACAAGGAAGTGGGTGAATTTATAGGAGAAGGGATTGGAGGGTGGTTTATTGGTATGATGAGAGGTGTAAGGTGGAAGTGGAGGGTTGAGAAGTTGATGAATTAATTGTGGATGGTTGTCTATTTGGTGGAATAATAGGAGATCTTCTTAAGGAGGCAAGTGCTTGTCTACTTCTTGCACGGAACGCATTCTCAATCTCTCGATCAAGAGGGAAAAGAGGTCCGATAAAACACCTACTCATGCACTAAAAGAAAGATCAAATAGTCCTAATGCAAATAAATGCACTAGTACAAAAGAGAAAAACAAACAAAACAAAATGAACTAAGCCTAAAATAAATTAAACTATCTTATCCAATATTGCCTTCCCCGACAACGGCGCAAAAAACTTGATGTGAATTTTAATTCGCCTTGCAAGTAAACGAGTGATCGTTAGGTATTACGAGGAGTGAATCCCAAGGGACGGACATTTAGGCTCTAAGACGGTTTAAATAATTCTAGTTTAGTTCTAGCAAAAAAAAAATGAGTGGATGTTAATGACATCTAAAGCTAACAAGGAAGCAATAACATAATTACACCCAAGAATTAAAAGAAACTAAGGTGAATGGATTCATTAATGTAGGCAAAGTTTAATTACGCTGAGGGTTATGAATCGTCTAAAAGTGAGTATAGGTATGTATTCACCTCTCGGTGCAAGACGGTCTCTAGGTAAGCCTCCACCTCTCGGTGTGAGACAGACCCCAGCCTATGATTCGATTGGGTTCTTGCTCTAACGTCCCCCTAAACATTCAAAACACACACAAACAAAATACAAGTCTAAGCTCTCACTCAAACTAGTAATTAAACATGAAAATAACTTAAATTACTCATTTAAGCATTTCATCAAACACCTGGTGTGCACAAAACAAGTAGACTGCAAAAAGACCACATCTTTATCCACAACTACTATAATAAACCCATAAACCTACAGTACCTCCCCCATCTATCTTAATAGTACACTACTTACTCATATTAAGAAGAACAAGCAATAGAGATGTATACTTTGATGTCAAATAAACAAGGAAAGACATGCTTAACATCTAAACTAATAAAACAAACAAGAAAGATTAATTAAATGACAAGAAAATAAATGAAAGAAATATGAGAAATATACCAAACTTGTAATAAAGGCGATGGAAACTTGGATTAATAAACAAAGAAAAAGTCTCCTCTTATCTTCAAATTACAATCCAAATATTGTATCATAAACTTAGGGAAATACTAGATCTAATAGTTGTTAACTAGAAATAAGAGTAATTATCACTAATTAAAGGAGGATTAAGGTGCTAATTATAGAAATGATCGACTAATTCTAGGATTCATCTAAATATAAGGTGGTGTTGTGGTATGGGGTCTTCATATGGTGGGTAGTCACTTGGGTATTTATAGTCTTCATGAAAATAAATCTCAAACACAAGGAAGATAAACAAAGAGGCACAAATCTGTTGAAGTGGGCTCCAGGCCGGCGGCAGATCGGCCTACCGGCGGCAGATCGGCCTACCAGCGCCGAGAGAAACCCACATTTCTCTAAAAAAATGCAAAATGGGTGAGAGAGAGGCTCCCTGCCGGCGGACTGGCAGCCGACCGACCGACAGAGGACCCAAGCTTCCTCTGCTTGTTTCATGGCTGCATCACTCTCTGCCAGTGGACTGGCCGCCGGCCGACCGACAGGGGTGACCTCATTACTTCATTTTCTGCGTTCGTAGAAGGAGGTAGTGTAGGAGGGCCGGCTAGCCAGCTGCCGGTACCCTGCTTGGCTTTCCTTGGGTCGTGACTTGCGTGAGTGGGGGATGGTGCCTGGCCGACTGACGGTGGCAGGCCGACAGGGGGGTGTCTCTCCTTTCTTCTCCTTTCTCCTCTTCTTCATTCTTTATTTATTCTTTTTCTTTTTTCTTTTTCTTTTCGTTTTCTTTTCTTTATTCTTTATGTATATGTTTCGTGACAATTTCTTGCTTCTCATCCTGTCTCGTCCTTGTCTTGGCATATTTCTTATAAAATGAGACGGGGATTTATGATATGAGATTAAGCGGGATGATGGGTAAAATGCAGTAAAACCAACGCTAAAACCATGTCAAATAAGGTTAAAATATAAGAGAATAAAGTGGGGAATCTGTCTAATACAATCGTATATCCATGATATGGAATTCTCGATTCTCGTTTGTACACTTATACTCGTTAAACTTATATCAGAGCGATATTGGTACTTTTGATTGTTGATAGTGGGGATATGATGACGTTGTTGCGAGGCGAACAAAATGCGTTGATCGAACCGACCGTCAAATGTTGTATCATTGTAAGGTGGTGTCATTGCATGTAGCATACTTTCTTGTATTTATCTTGACCTCCTATTCCGTGACGATAAGCCAAATTTGTATGCTTGAACTCTTTTCGCTTCATATGTTGCCGGTCTGCCGGATTTGGGGTATTCGACTTCCGCTCTGCCGATCGAGTCTTGGATGTGGCACGTCTTACCACATGTCGAATCGGGAAATGTCTTATCCCGAGACTCTGGCCAGATTTATACTAGGACCGTATTATTATCGTAGTCCTACCGGGAGGATTAGAGTCATGTGTATGCGAGATGTCTCACCGCATACGGTTAAGGGAAACGTCTTATCCCATGGACTTGTTCGCCTTGGTCATGAGCATGTGAAATTTCTTATCGCATGCGGCTCATGGAAACGTCTTATCCCGTGGACTTGCGTTCAACCTGTCTTGTATAGTAGAGAAGCTAGTGCATTTCATTTACAGTGAGAGTGTGTTTGATTCACATGATGGTTGTTGTATGTGTGTTGGATTTTTGGATACCTATTATTATCTTGTGTGTGTCACATCTCCACCTCTTTGATTATATGGTTGCTAGCGGTGAGATGCAAGCCGTTAGTATTGATATAGTTGCCGAGGCGAGTCTTCCCTAGTCTTATCTATATGATGATCATATCATTGTTACTTCTCACATGCTTATATTGTTTTTATGAAATGGTATTGTGTGAATCTGCATGATATCTATATGTGTATGATGATGTATGTTTACATGCTCTAATTATGTTTGTTTTAATGTGATATGGCTGGGAGAACCCCGAGTTACTCCCCACTAAATGTTGCATTCATTTTTAGTAAATGAACATGTTGCAGGTTGGTGTTTGTATGGGGTTTTGACGAGTGAGCTAGCGAGCGTTGTACTTACACCGATTCACCCTTAGCTTTGTAGTTGATATTAGTTTTATTATCGTATTTGTGTCTTTATCAAGGGATTGACATCCCTTGTATTTATTTAAGTTACAACTTATATAAATGATTTAAAAAAATAGTTTTTGTTTTATAATATAGTAACATTCGCGGTTTTGCCTTTAAAGTTTTTAAAATCTTGTATTTCCGCTGCAAATCTATATGTTTACTTTATTGCGAAATCGTGGGGTGTCACAGTTGGTATCAAAGCTATAAAGCTCATGAAGCACATTCGTGCACCCCAACCTTAAATAACTTGTTGGTTGATTGTTGACAAGCTAAAAACCGGTGTCGTTAAATTAGGTAATAAGCAAGACCAAATAGAATCTTATAAGTCCTAAACAAACACAAAACTATCCTAATAAAAGGTAGTAAAGAAGTAAGTAAAGGAACGAACCCAAGGGAAGACGGTAAAAGACTAATTTAACTACTAAACTCTTGATAAATACTCCCTCCATTCAAGTCCAAATATAACATTTCTTTTTTTGACACTATTCATGAGTGAAGAGAATCTTTACGATTCCTTGCAATATGTAAGATAAAATATGGTCATGTGGGATCTTGTTTGATTCGCCTTTATAAGTACAATAAGATTATCAAATTTTTATATTTTTTTCATAATAAAAAATTCGAGATATTTACGTTACAATTCGTGCATTGGCAAACGTGTAAAGGAGAAATGTTGTGTTTGGACTTAAATAGAGGGAGTACTAATTAAGACTCTAAATAAAAATAAAGACTAATAATCATAGACTAATGACATTTAACAAAACTAATTAAGATATTCACAAATTATGACTATTAACATGGGAAGCAAGGTATAACTCATAACAAGAAAGATTTGAGTTTGGAAATGAAATTAAAATGCTAACTTTATGGTTGAGACAAATCAACAAACACTAAGTAAGCAAGATAAATAAATAAGTGATGTGAATTTGGTGTAATCCTACCTTCTAAGTCTTAACCTTCCTTATCATGGAAGTAACCCTCTTCTCTCTCTCCTTTTAAGCTTAACACACCATAATCTATACAAGTTGCTATTATTGTCTAAGTCAACAACAACAAACATTCCTATGTTTAACAAATAGTACTTAACCCAATGCTACACAAAAGTATAGGATATTTGAAGCATGAAACAAGTAGGAAAGGCTTAAGATGAATTTCTACCCATTTAAACCAATTAACATATTCCTTCTCACAATGAACATAGATTAAACCATCTACAAACATGTAAGGTTACAACTTTAAGATATGCAAGACTTAAACCACTCAAGCAAGACTTAGTACGAATGGAATGAAAGACAAAGAAGATAGCTAAGTTTCAGAGTCTAAACATTCATTAAATCATTCAAAGCTAAGGATTTGTTACAAATAAAGAGAGTAGAGAATAGAATCCTTACAAGATTAAGATAAAGGTTAAAACTTTGGTAGAAGTATACCAAGTAAGAAAGATTAGCTACCCAGAGTCTTCACAACCAAAAGACTAAGCTAGAAATACTACAAGTTTTTAATGTGAGAAAAATAAAAGTAATATCCAATTATAGATGTAAGATGATAATTCTAAAATATCTGAAATTGTTGCTCTTAAATACGCTTGGTCCGAAAACTTAGGGGCTTTGAGAAATAGGCCTCAACAAAAAGGAAAAGACGGAACAAGCTTTCTTGGCCACTGCACAAGACGCAAGCTGCGTTAGTGGACGCAGGCTGCGTTGCCAGGCGCAACCTGCATTTCCAGTTGTCCAATTTCTTTCTTCAAAATCCGCTCTTGTTAAATTTCGTTGACCACCTTGTCCTTGCCCCCTTTTCTTCAATGTTGACCCATAAGTTGGCTTTATTGACTCCTATGGTTTGACCTTTGTTGACATGGCCTTGGGTTTGACTTTGACTTTGGTTGACATTTGTTGACCTTTAGACTCGACTCTTTGGTCGGCCTTTGTTGCGTCTCTTCATGTCACCAAAAGGAGTAGGCCCTCAAGTCTTTCACATAAGTCGACTTCATACAAATTGTTCGACCCAAATTAGTAGAAAATTGACTCGGATAAACAAAATTATGACAAATCCAAAGAAACTAAATTAGCATGAAAACAACGCTAAAGATCCATATAAAATGCAAGCATAAGACCCAAAAATCCACATTAAACACGTCACATTTGAGTGTTCTCAATTGTTTTGAGTGATGTTATTCTTGCTTGGTTCTAATGTCTCAAGATTGATCAAGTGATGTGTAGTTAAAGGAGGGGGGTAGTAACCTTTTTGGAGGAGGGTCATCTTTTTGAAGCAACAAGTGCCATGGCTGAAAATGGGAGGTTAATTAGTTAAGTGTTTTCAAGGAAAATGGTGAGCATTTTGGGCAAGAAAAGTGGAGGCCAAGACAACGACTTGGCAGCCAAATGAGTCCTTGTCAAGGACGGGCCAGCTACCTTGGCAAGGTGCAACAAACAAACTCCAAAGGGCTAGAATAATTCCTGGTTGGCCGCCATGTTTACAAGGCCTAATGGTGATCACAAATCCAAAGATTCCAAGCACAAGTAACATAACATGGTCCCTCTAATGTCTCATAAATAAGCCAAGCCAATTGAAGGACAAGGACAAGAGTTGGCAGCCAAGACAAGGAAATGGCAGTCCCTTGTCTCAACCGAAAGAAAGCCATGACAAGGACAGGGCAGTCTTGGCAAGAGAAGGACATGATCATGAGAAAAACATGCCAGAATCTTGGCAAGACCAAGACAAGCCCAGACAAGACCAAGGGGCCTCTGTCTCGGCCTGGACAGCCTGTCTCGGTCTGGACAATCCCTTGGAGTGTTTAGACTAGCTTTTGTGATTTCCTCTTGTTTGTATTTCTTTATTGAATTGTCCTTTTGTTTGTTCTAATTGTAGCCATTAGATGTAACTTTTTATATGAATGGTTAGGATGTAATGTGAGGCTCTATATAAGGAACTCACTACCCCATGTAATATTCAGTTTTTGATAATTAATTTGATAAGTGAATATTTGCATGATTTTAACCCCCAATTTAGCTCGGTTGTGT
>JAIUZE010067375.1:0-31655 GCA_022085475.1 Heliosperma pusillum
AAATTATATTAGGACCAGAATATATTGACATGAAAATAACTTTGTGATTTTTTCTTATAAAACACAAATTACTAGTTTTCTTTAAGTTAACATAACTCGAAAAAACTAAAAATCGATTATGCATGCAACAACCAAGGCTCTTGATACCGCTTGTAAGTTTCTTAAACTCAATATTAGACATTTATAATATCAAAATACATTTAGTTTACTATTAAACTAAGTAGATCTTATGCATGCATAACATTAAAATACAAAGATAAGAAGAAACCTTTTCCTTACATTGATTTAAAGGATTTTGGGCACAAAATTAGGACTCCTTCCTAATCTTGTTCTTGAGCTTTAAAATATTTGGGATGAATCTCCAAGTCCTTAGTATAAGAACTCTCCTTTTGTTGCACCAAGACAATACCCAAAACTCTACTATATTTTTACTATATGTAATATAATAGAAGCCCTTATATAATTTCTAATAACTCTTATTTCTACCTTAGTAATTTTTATTTGAAATTTAAGAACTCAAGTCTTAGAAAAACTTCTCAAGTTGTTCTTAGTGTGAGATTAATAAATTTTTAGAGAGATAAGTATATGTTTTGAATATGTCATCATGTGAATACCACAAGAGCAAAAATACTCCTCTTATGGCCCTAGTTGGCCGGTCATAGCACCCATTGGGAAGGGTGTGCCGTTTGATTTTGTTCTTAACAAAGCAATAGACTTAAGGCTAGGTTTAGGTAGGTAATCATTTTGTTTAATTCTTAATTAGAACAATTATAATTACCTAAATCCTACCCTATACTCCCCCCCAACCGGTTTTGAATCATAAAATGGGTGTCCATTTTATTTTTGTCATTTGTCACATATGTGACATGTGACATGTAACATGTAATTATGCTTATAAATGTACATTTAACTAACTTAAATGCAATTTCATAACAAATAAATTAGACTTAACATTTTAAGTCACATTTATAATTACATATAAATAAAATGGGTCATCTCATATCTGGTTAATATAATCTACAACAGTTTGTAATTATAATCGACCAATTTCACTTATCTCAAGTGTTTCATAAACATAATGCATTCTTAGTAATATAACAATTAAATTACCAAAATGAATCTTATTTAATCACATTACAATAAGATATAATTCTCACTTTAAACTTGTTCAAATTAAGGGATTAATTAATCTGTATCACTATACAATTAATTAATGTACATGATTTGGGGATTGTCCTTTTGGTGTGACCTCAAGGGATCAACTGATCACCACCGTCATACGACAGTAACGTCAAACTCAATTGAGCCAATTGTTAACGATTTATGTTGACTAGTTGACTATAATATTCATCATCCCTTTGTATTCTTATTATCGAGATTTATATTTTGTGATTGCACTATTGTTGAGGACATTTACTCCAACACCATCTGGCGGCCCATTCCCTACAACACTCTGCAGAATGAGCCAAGGAGGTCTGGGGAACAGTATCAAGTTTCGGGATCCTCTGCTTAAGGCCCACTTGCCTCACCAGTCTCTCCAGAAAAATTAATCCTATAAACTTTAAACCAGGAATGCGAAGTGATCGAGTTGGGTCCAAAGATGATGACCCAGTGACTACACGGAGATGTCACCATGGCATAGTCCATCGGATTAAGGGGCCGCCTTCACCTTTCAGCTTATTTTCCAAGTAGTTCGGATACCTGGTGAAGTCAACCATATAGAGCCCCCCGCTTTATATAGAAACATATAGAGCCTGGTCCTCATGGTGATCGAGCGAGCGTGATATCCTTGAACATTAACCGGGAGCTCGATCAATCGCAGACGCTCCATCAACCATATCAAGGGCAAGAAAGAATGTAAAAAAAAAACGAAAAAAAAAGAAGGACGAAAAAAAAGAAAAGAAAAATTAAAAAAAGAAAAAACGAAAAAAAAAGAGGAAGGGAAAGAAAGGAAGGGTTCTTACGTGCAAGACGATAGGACTCCCCAGACATGGAAGCTCTCGGTTAACCTTCCTAGGATAATCTCTCGTAAACAAAGGCAAACTGGGTTCTTGCGCAGCTCCATTTGTTCCACCAAACACAAGAAAAGAGGATCTCCCCTCATCTTCTTGTCAATATTCCCTTGGAAGATACAACCATGCAGAAGGCAAAATTCAAAGGCCCTGCGCCTCACAACATACGATAAAGAAGGGTCTTCCCTATTTATGAATCGCTCCATAAAGTCATGCATACGGACGCCTTTTGAGGTAACATAGCGGTCTAACTCAGCTTTAGTCAATCCAGGGAGGTCCCTGAATTTATTCTTATACCCTTGAGAGTTAAGGGCTATACGGGAACATCTTTTGGGTCCCATCCCCCAATGGCGCCTATTTCTTCCCGGAAAGGAAAAATATCGCCTCCAGGAAAGGCAAATACATGTAAATCTAAGTCCCAATACGCAAGGCAAGCATCTAGGAAGCGCCTTACTACTATCACCAATTTTAAACGCAAGATTGTCCCTAGATTGTAAGCACCCATGTCATGTTTCTCAACATGAGTGAACTCATTTGCCAATTCCATGAGGCGGTTTTCAAAGGCATCCATTATATTGCATGTTTTTTTAGATTAGAATTTTTTTTATGTGAGAGACGGATTATTGGAGGAATTGTTTGAATAAAATCTTCAACCGAGCTTGATATATATACTATTCGTATTTTCCTAATTTTAACCGGGGTCTGATCAGCCCAGGAAACAACGCAGCAACAGCTGCGCCTCTTCCTCAAGCCCTTTCTTAGAATTTCCAGCTTGTGCACCTTCCTAATTCATATTCGTCTATGATTTCCTATTCCCATAGGATATGGGTTCGGAAAATATGCCGAGTTACCAAGGTTTTTGGATTTCCTAATCCTAGCCGCGTTCGGTTTTCTAGACGATAATCGACATTTTCACCAATTACACACACTTATTCTTATTCATTTTATTTTATTTTCTTTTTTAGGAAAATCATCCCATTTCCATTTTTTCTAAACTTATTTACTTCTTTTCATTTCTTTTTTTAGGGGGTAACCCTCCCCACTGTGGGTCATATTTTTACATTTTCATAATTTTTGTTTGCATTTTGTCATATTCAAGCACTTATTTTGGGCTAGTTTAGGCTACTGATATGTCATATGTAAAATGTTTGAGTATATTATTTACTATATAATGCATGTAATTTATATGAATTCTATGTAAATTCCAGCAGCATACCGGCGTAAACCGTCAGCTACCAAACCTGTCTTTAAGCTACTATGCAGGTACAGAAGATATATTCCAGCAAAGGCTCGCAGGCCATTGTAACACATTCAAAAAGGGAATATATACACAAGACTGGGGCTCTCGCCCGAAAACAAATCCAAATGTAAAACAAATCCTAAAACAAAGTTCAAAAAATCCAAAGTCCACAAACAAAACAAGACGGCTAATCCTCATCGCTAGTAAGCCCATCTAAAATCTCGAGGGCAGCAATCTCGGCATCCCGGGCCTCCAGCTACCTCAACAAACGAGCTATTACCTCTCGAGACTCCGATGTCTCTGCCTGAGACTCTACCAGCTCACGTTCCAAGGCTCTCTGTAAAACAAATGCCTCATTTCAGTCAATCATTCCATTTCAAAAATACAAAATGTAACAATAAATTAAAAGGGAATAATAGGTTCCTACCTGTCGGTCCCGACCACCTGCGAGTGCCTCAACGCCTGTAGCCCGCAACCGGTTGGCTATCCTCCACAGCGCAACATGCTGAGACAGGGCCACCTGCATTCAACTACAAATAAAACATTTAAAATAAATGCACTCTTATGCAACAAAGATGGTCATGGATTAGAAGCTCACCCTCGTCAGGAGGTGCTCCCACTCCTCCAAGCCAGCATCAGTCGCCGCCGCGCCGAAATCACGAATGTAACAACCCGAAAAGTACCCGATTTTTCTAGTAAAAATATTTACTAACACTTTTCAGTAGAACTTAAGTTTTTAAAATAGGAATTTTTGTTCCAAGTCTTATTTTGAAATTCCGCGTTCGTATTTGGAATTTTTGAGGGATTCCATGAAAAGACCGTTTTTTAGTCATCTTTGACTTTTCTTGACTTTTAAGTCGTCTTTGACTTTTCCTTGACTTTTTAAAGTCGTCATTGACTTTTTCTTGACTTTTAAGTCGTCATAAACTTTCTTGACTTTTAAGTCATTTTTGACTTTTCTCGAATTTTAAGTCGACTTTGACTTTCGTTGACTTTTTCCGACTCGGCTCATAAGTTTGAAGACCGAAATTTTATTTAAAAAAATAATATTTTTGATTTATTTTTATTTAGATTTATTAAGATTTATCATAATTTAATATAATTATTTTGAATTTATTCGGAATTTAAAGAATAACGTTTACGGTTTTAACCGAACGTCATTTAACTATTCCCGACTCATCGTAAATCTCGTAACAAATCCAAAACTCGACTTTGGCATGAGTCACACGCGCGTGTCATCGTTTTCCACTCACAATTAGATATTTTAATTATTTTGATTAAACTAAATCAAAATATCTAGATATTTAATTACTTTATCGATCCGTCAACGAAGATTTCGCAAATCGCTCAAAAACAGACCGATTCCTCACCATATTACACGGCTCCTTTAGTCCTCTAATAGGGCTTGATATTTTCATTACTTTTGATTACAATATCATAATATCTAGATATATTATTTCACTTTATCGATCAGTTAACGATCAATTAAACGCAAAACGCTCGAAATCGATCCGTCTCTCACCATACCACACGCTCCTAATCCTCTATAGGACTAGATTTTGTCTTTCTTTTGATTATTAAAGCATAATATCTTGATATTAGTATAATTAACTTTATCGTTAATTATATTTAATCGTTTACCGTAAAATAATTATTAAACGCGAGTCAATTACGTAACAACAATTTCAAAACTCGACATCTATTCTTGCCTATAATTACACGGCTCATCCACTCTTCTTTACTCACAAACAACTTTTCATTTTACAATAAATCAAATAAAGATCAAAATATCACTTTCTTTAATCGTTCTTCGTGTTCTTCGTCGTTCATCATTTGTTCTTCATCGTTCTTGAGCAAAACCTTCATAAAATCTTCGTTTCTTAATTAAATCCGTCCTAACTTATATTTCTAGACTCTCCTCTTCGCTCCCCATCTTCACGTACGGTTTAATTTCAATTCCGTCAAGATCGTTTTCAACACTTTAATTATGGAAATTCATATTTTAAGTTCTAATAATGTTTTTCTTGTCATTTCTTATAGGGGAAGATTTTGAAGACGAGTTTGGAGACTCGTATGTTTTGGGTGAAGATTAGTAGAAGGGTTTCTTATTATTTACTTCTTATTATTTTGGTGCTAAGTGGTATTGCTAGCTAAGGTAACAATTCCGATTTACTCGACGAAATAATGTCACATAGCTTTTAGTTTTTGTTATTTATGATTTTAGTTAGTAACATAGCCCTTAGTTTTTGGTTCATGTTATGGTTAATTATGATTTTAGTTAGTAACATAGCCTTTAGCTTTTGTTTTCTTTAGTTTTGGTTCATCTTTAGTTCTTGTTCATATTATTATTTTTATGATTTTTAGTTAGTAACATGATAGGTTGTTAATTTTATTATGTTGTAGTAATTTATAAATATGTTGGTGTTCTTGTTATATTTTTATGATTTCTTCATGATGATGATTTTTGTATGTTGGATGGTTAAATTGGTTGTTAAAATGGGTGTTGTTAATTAAAAACATGTTAGAATTAATTTGGAAAAAAAGGGTTGTTGTTGTGGTGGTTGAACCGTGAGGAAAGGCTGAGAACCGGACCCAAACCAGGCCGGTTCAGGCCGGTTTAGGCCCGGTCCAGGCCGGTCTGGGCTGGTTCATGGTGGGTCCGGGTTTTGGTCTTTGGGTTGTGTCGATGTTTGATTGTTATGTTGTTGTTTTGACGGGTTTTAATTATGTTAAGCATGCGGAAAATAATTAAGAAACGGTTTTTGTAAAAATTGTAAAATCTGTCAAAACAGCCCATTTAGGCCCGTGGGCCCATCCAGGCCCATGTGGGGTCCGGCCCAACTCAGCCCGTGGGTCCCACTTTGGGACTTGTTACGGTTTTTGAGTTATCGTCATTTTTATCGCGTTTTGTAATAATTAGCAAGCGAGAAATATTAATAAGTAAAATATTTAATTAAAAAGGTTTTTCATTAAATTATTATTTCTCACATGTTAGAAATTATAAGACGAGATCGTAGTTTAATTTAATATCCTTTTAGTCAAACGGGTTTTGGGTATGATATAATAATTCACATGTTACAAGTTAATAAAATAACATGTAATGAATATGTGGAGTTTATGTCTAAGTCTAATGTGTAAAGACTCTGTTTCTAACCGGTTTGACCAAACGGGTTTGGTCAAACTAAGATCTAGTCAGCCCCGTTTTGACTGATGACCCGTCGCGGGACTCGGGTCGGGGATTTGTCTTCAAGTAAGGTTTTATTTAATTATTGAATTAGCCTTAGTAAATATGAGGCGATATGTTATTTGGTTATGATTTATATGCAATTAGTCACATGTTAGGAAATTGTTTCCGTGACTGTTTGATTATATGGTTGGTGTCTTGTTGACTAAATACCCATAGAGAATTATGAGTAGATGGCGTCTTGACCATTCTAATTCTAGATGAGTATCTTGGACCATGACATTGATAGGCCCGTACTATCTTTAACGAGCATATGGAGTTCACTGCTTGATAGCTTTTGTGTCTCGGCTTGGTGGGTTTATATCCAAGTCGGGGCATGGCTGCCTGATCCGTTTTGGGACTGGAGCCAGCTTAAGTACTAGCCATCTCTGCTTAGGGGTCGCCTAGTAGAGTTTCTCATAGACGGTTATGTCATGGGACGGGGAACGGAATAGCTGTTGTCGCTAGGTCTGATCAGTCTAGGACTAGGATGTTTTCCTACCTTGTGGTATAGCCTCGAGTTACAGAAGTCGACTATTGACTGTCCTAAGAACTTATGCCTGTTTGTAGAAGTATTGGTCTTTCATGTTTGTATGATTCTATGAGTTTTAGAAGGTGAGATGCAAGCCGGCTAAGATTGATAGAGTTTGGATTACCGTTGTTAACTGATTCACATGATTACGTGTTGATTAGGGTTTGAGTGTATCAGGGCCATGTTACATGGTAACCGCTGAGCCAGCATACCAGCTTCCCTACCTCGTGTTATAGTTATTATCGGATTCACATGATAGCTTTCATATGCTAGGTTATATGTTAGTTATTTGTTTTCATAACATGAAAAACATATCTTATATGTTAAAGGTTTTGTATTTCCCATATACATTGCTTTTATGTTATTCATGTTTAATTAAACTCGACATTTCGTGGCTGGGAGAACTCGGAGTTACTCCCCACTGACTGTGGCTTCCGTGTTTATATTTAATGCGGTCGAACAGGTGGTGATGCATATTTGGGGTACATTGACGAGCTAGCGAGCGAAGTATTTACCTTGGACCTATATTCGGTTCTTAGATTGTATATTATTATACACTCTTTTATTTCCGTATTTATACGGGAGATATGTCTCCCGTCTTGTATATTTCTTTTGTATAATATTATTTCCGTTTTGTAATGACCTTTTTTATTTTATGACACCTTCGTTATGTTTTATTATGTTTTATGTATTTAAATAATTTTTTTTCTTTCCGCAAATTTGAGGGTGTCACATATATTTTCATGATTTATAAATAGAGACCAATTTTGATATATTTTTACCTACTTTAATTTTCTTCGTTTTCTCCCTCCTCTTATTAGCGAATGTGTAAGCTTCGTTGCTCGACTCGATTTTATCTCCAAAAAATGAATCCTCTTAGCACTCAAAAATTTATTCGTACATATATATCAAATAATTACTCACATAAAATATGGATACACTAATACAAATTCAGGCAATAACAACGCCCCATCAACAACGCATATTCACGAAAATTAAGAAAAACCGTTGTGGAATGGATAATTATTTTTCCGCGGAATTTTATTAAAACTAATAACAACGGTATTAATTTTTCGTCCGTTGTTATTAGTTTTAAAAACGGGTTGAACTAAAATAACCGTTGTAAATATATAAACTGATAACAACATTTTACTCTATATCCGTTGTTATTAATTTGGCGCAAAATGAGGAAAAATAATAACAACGGTCACGAACAAACCCGTTGTTATAATGTGTTATTAATTTGGCGCAAATTTGGCGTAAATTAATAACAACGGATATTATTTTGTTGTACGTTGTTGTTAGTTGTAACAACGGTTAGAACTTTGTTAACCGTTGTAAATATATAAACTAATAACAACAGTTTATTATGAATAATAACCGTTGTCAATATTTGTTAATAACAACACTAATAACACTATACTGCAACACAAAAACACAAACACAAAGCGATTATACTTCAACACAAAATCCACAAACACTAAGACATACTCCCTGATCGTCTCTCAGTCATCATCTCCGTCTGCTATTTCTTATTAATCAGGTATTCTAATAATTTTGCTTTATTGATTTCCTGAATTTCGTTTATTTGTGAATTAGTTGCCTTATACATTGCATTTTATGAATTAGTTGGCTTATTATTGAATTAGTTTTAATTAGTTGGATTTTCTGAATTACTTGGCTTACTATATATATTACGAATGTAGATAAATGACTCGAACTTGGATGAATGCTGCGAATATGAGTGACCCAAACTATAAGGATGGTTTAGATGAATTTTATGAAGTAGTTGTGAACAATTTGAATAGTTCTTCTAGTATTCCATGCCCTTGTGAAAGATGTGGTAATATTAGGTATATGCCTATTCCGGACGTTAAAATTCACCCCTATACCCGTTGAATTTTTCATGGGGAATCATTAGAGGAAGAGAATAGCTTTGAAGAAGATGATCTTGAGGTATACGAAAGGATAACTGATGATCCCGAGTTTGCCGAGTATGTTGAGTTGGAAGCAGACAAGTTGAATGTTGGGTCTACAGATAATGAAGAAAAAGATGATGAATCAAATGCTTTTGAAGATGAAAACATTAATTTGGATGACCTTGACAACATGTATGAGAAGTTGTGTGAGTCTGAAGCGCCTCTATACCCTGGTTGTAAGTACACAAAGATGTCGGCTGTGGTGAAGGTGTATAATATCAAGGGGGCAAATGGGGTTAGTGACACGTGTTTCACTAGTTTATTAGCCTTGATAAACGACATGCTTCCAGATGGTAAGGTTCTTCCCGTTAAGACATATGAGGCTAAAAAACTAATTAGAGGGGTGGGTATGAAATATGAGAAAATACATGCATGTCCAAATGACTGCGTATTGTATCGAAAATTATATCAAAACTTAACCAATTGTCCGGTTTGTTTTGTGTGGCGTTATAAGGATAAGGAAGGGATCCCGACTAAGGTGTTATGGTATTTTCCAGTGATTTCAAGATTCATAAGGATGTTAGCGAGTAGCAATGATTCAAAAATGTTAACTTGGCATGAAACTGGAAGAATAAATGATGGGAAGCTAAGACACATGGCAGATGGTATGCAATGGAAATCGTTCGACGCTAAGTATCCCGAGTTCGGCATTGAACCTAGAAACTTACGTCTAGCACTGTCCACCTATGGAATGAACCCACATGGAAACATGAGTACCCAACATAGTACTTGGCCGGTAGTGTTGGAAATATATAACTTACCTCCATATGTGTGCATGAAAATAAAGTATTTGATGTTGTCGTTGTTAATTTCCGGCCCTAAACAACCTGGAAATAATATAGATGTCTATTTGGAACCTCTTTTAGATGATTTGCGAATTTTGTGGGATAGTGGGATAGAAGTATTTGATGCATATAGGAATGAAACTTTCAATTTGAGAGCGATGTTATTGTGTACAATAACCGACTATCCGGCTTATGGCGACCTTTCTGGGCATACGGTGCATGGGAAAGAGGCATGTCCATTGTGTGGGGAGGATATCGAGTCTGAATACTTGAAATGTTCTCATAAGTATGTGTATTTGGGAAATAAGAGGGGCTTGGATCCTGACCATTGTTATCGCAAGCAGCAGAAAGCATTTAATGGACGTCAAGAACTTCGTCAACCTTCTAGAATTTTGAGTGGGCATGAAGTTTATCAGAAAGTAAAGCATATTGAGATAAAATATGGGAAGAAGAACAGCTCTAAATTGTCTACTCATGGGTATAAGAAAAGATCCATATTTTTTGATAAACTTCCATATTGGCCTGCCCTGGAGGTCAAGCATTGCCTCAATTTCATGCACATTGAGAAAAATTTCTGTGATAATATTATCAATACCCTCCTGAATTTTCCCGGTAAAATAAAGGATAACGCCGCAGCTAGGAAAGATATGCAAATGATGGGTACTAGGCTAGAGTTGGCACCACAGAAGAGAGGTAATGATACATTTTTACCGCCAGCAGCTTATACCCTTTCACAGAATGAGAAAAAAGAGTTTTGTGCATGCTTGAATGGAATTAAAGTGGCACATGGTTATTCGTCCAACATCAAAAGCCTTGTGTCGATGCAAGACCTAAAACTCACCGGGTTAAAGTCACATGATTGCCACACTTTGATGCAACAATTACTATCTGTGGCTATTCGTTCCATTTTACCTGAAAAGGTACGATATGCTATTACCAGATTCTGTCTCTTCTTCCAGTCCATATGCGATAAAGTCATCGATCCCGATGATGCGGATTCATTGCAGGACCTCGTTGTCACCTCTCTTTGTCATTTTGAAATGTATTTTCCACCCTCTTTCTTCACTATCATGATTCACCTGACCACTCACTTGGTTAGGGAGATTTTGTACCTTGGGCCCGTGTACTTGAGATACCAGTATCCTTTCGAAAGATTGATGAAAGTGTACAAGGACTATACATCTAATCGGTATCGTCCAGAAGGTTGTATTGCTGAACGTGCTATATTAGACGAAGCTCTTGCATATTGTTACGCTCATCTCTCCCCTGAGGAGTTAATTGGCGTTCCAAAGAATCGTCATAGTGACTGGATGACCGGAAAAGGTATTAGGGGCCGGGTTGAAAAAATTGTGGCACGTGACATGTTACATTTAGCACATACGTATGTGCTAAACAACGAAGATGAGGTGCAACCTTATATTCAACAACACAAAGATGAGCTCAAATACGATCACCTAAACAAGAGCGAGATGTGGATTGCAAACGAGCATAAGAAGACGTTCGGAGAGTGGTTTAGGAATATTGTCTTGGAGTATAAGAATTTGTATGGTGATGACATCTTTCCTAGGTTACTACGTCTTGGTTTAGGTCCAAATGCCAGGGCCACTTTTTTCAGCGGTTTTGCTATTAATGGTTATACTGTTTACACCCGCGAGCAAGATGAGTTGAGCACAATGCAAAATAGTGGTGTGAGTTCTGAATTTGAGGTAATGCACTTTGCTACTTCAAAAGATAAAAAACCTATTTGGGGAAAATGCCTTTATTATGGTGTTATTCAAGAAATATTGGTATTAGATTATATTGATTTCACAATACCTCTGCTTCGATGTAACTGGGTTGATAACAACAACAATTGTGTTCGAAAGGATAAAATGGGATTTACGTTGGTCAATTTGGATAAGGTTGACAATAATAAGGATGATCCTTTCATAATGGCATCACAAGCTAAACAAGTGTTCTATGTCACCGATCCTATGGATAAGAAGTGGTCTGTTGTACTATCTATAAGGAGTAGACGGGGTGTACCCGATAATGGTGGGGATAATGATCAGGATGTCGTGTTTGAGGGAATGGATCACTCTTCCACTGTATCTTATTTCGACGATGTTGACACTGATCATGATAACATTGAAAGCATCTATATGCGTGATTATCATGGTGAAGGTATTTGGGTTAACGAAGAAACTATGTCGGGCAAGAAACGTCCCCGATCCTGAGGTGGTTAATAATGTGAGGTATTAACTATTTTTTTAAATAACTATCTTTCTGATTATTGTTCAAGATGTGTAGTCATTCAGTGTATTGTCTTTTGCTTTTGTTAGCTTTGGTCATTGTTAAAGATTCCCAAATTATTTAGCTTTTGGTCATTCAGTATACAGTCTTCATGTTTTGGTTTTTGCTGATTATTATTGCAGTGTATAATGCTTATGCTATTACTGTCTCTTTTTGTAATTAAAAAAAATAAAGGTAAGCAACAACAACAATTGTTCTAAATATATCCGTTGTTATTGCTTATAACAACGGTTATTAATCACAAACCGTTTTCATAGTGTTTATTAATCACAACGGGTAGACGACTTTAACCGTACACTACAACGAAAACACGGGAAACTGACGGTTTTTCTGACGGAAAAAAAAATCCGTCAGTGATTTTTTATGACTGACGGACTACTGACGGAATTCTGACGGAAAAATAAAACTGACGGATTATCCGTCAGTAACCGTCAGTGAAAAATGGCGCGTTGACTAAGTCAAAGGCGGTAAAATTCACTTACGGGTACTGACGGAATTTCCGTCAGAAATTACTTATACTGACGGAAAATCCGTCAGTAATTGTTCATTATACTGACGGAATTTCCGTCAGTAGCCACTAATAATGCAAACAAACTCAGCCCAGTCAAACATAGGTTCTGACGGAAATTCCGTCAGAAAGGTTCTCGAATTCTCGCTAAACTGACGGATTCCTGACGGAATTTCCGTCAGAAATTTTCTTTTTATGCTGAAATCGCACAATCAGCCCGTCATTCTTCCTTCTTCATTTTCCCCAAAACCTAACCCCCAAATCAATTTAATCCACTTTCCGACCACCGGCTCCATCACTACCACCGACTAACTTCCTCCGGCGACTACTTTTCGACCACCACATCCTTGGTAAGTTTAATTAAGTATTTCATTCTCTTTCTTTTCTCATTTTGTTAATTTATAGGTTCTTTATTAGTTGTTTGTTGTAGATCCGACGACCACCACTAGCTCCCTCCGACCGTCGACCGTCGACCGCCGCTACTTGTCGCCGTCACTGCTTGTCGCCGCTTTCTTTGTTTATTTTCATACTTAGGTATTATATTTGTGTTTATTTTAATTTCGCCCTCCGTCTTAATTATTTGTTTGTCTTTAATTGACGTAGGATAGTAGCCATTACTTTTTTTGTTAATGAAATTTTTGTTGTTAATGAAATTTCGCCATCCGTCTTAATCACTTGTTTGTCTTTAATTGACGTAGGATAGTAGCCATTATTGTTTTTGATAATGAAATTTTTGTTGTTAATTTAATTTCGCCTTCCGTCTTAATTATTTGTTTGTCTTTAATTGACGTAGGATAATAGTCATTATTGTTTTTGATATTGAAATTTTGGTTGTTGTTAATATAATTTCGCCCTGCGTCTTAATCATTTGATAATAAAAATTTTGTTGTTGTTAGTAGCTAGTTATTACATGTGTTTTGTATGTCGAAATTATTACATGTGTTGATATTGACTTAGTACCCGTTCAAGAATTACTCGTTAGGAGTAATTTTTGAATAGTCCCCGTATTGGGACTGTCTTTCTACGTTTCAAGTTACTTAGGTAGTAAACACATAACTTGTAATTTATTAATGAGGAAAGAGTTTGGTTACAATTCCTTTAATGTTTTCTGAATGCATATGTTGAGTAAATATTTATTCAACATTGTGTATTTAGAAAACAAAGGGGAATTGCTGCCGAATTTTTTCCTCATTAATAAATTACAAGTGGTGTTTGCTAGTAACTTGAAACGTAGATTGATGGGTTTAGGTTGGAGTGATAAGGACCCAATTGAAGAAATGTAATTTTACTTGTTGATGAGAATAAATGTTAAATTTAGTATGTGTGATTATTGATTATAATTGTTGTTAATTTCTGATAATTTATTTTATAACATATATATATTTAAATGTAGATACATAATAACATGAAAAGATTAGAACGACGGTGGATGTATGAAAGATTAGACGAAAAAAAGAAACCCAAGCTGATATTTGCAAATGGGGTGAAAGAGTTTATTGAATTCGCGGAACAATATAGTGAGTTTAAGGATTTAGGCGGTGAAATGAGGTGACCATGTAAGAAATGCGATAACTTAGCTTTTAAATCGAAAAGGGAGGTTCAAACTCATCTATGGTCGAATGGTTTTACTGATAATTATTATGTATGGAATTATCACGGTGAGAAACTGGCTACCGAAGAGAGTCCAAGTAGTATCGTAGTTAGTGAGAATCCTTACCGGGAGTTGGTTGAAGATGCATTACGTGATAATGTTGAGCAAATAATGGAGGCTCGACTTAATCCCGACGACCTTAGCGATTAAGAAGTTCGTTATCCCCCACATCCCCAAGTTTCAGCCTTTTATAGAATGTTAAATAAAGCCGAACAACCAGTTTATGAGGGAAGTAGTATGAGTTTGTTGCAAGCGGCTGCTAGGTTGGTATCACTCAAATGTGAGAACAACTTATCTCTTAGATGCGCCAATGGTTTTATGTCGTTAATTAGTGACATTATTCCAAAAAATAATCAAATGGCGCGCAATTTTCAAGAGATTAAGAATTTTCTTAAGGGACTCCAACTACCCCATGTGAAAATCGATGCATGTCCTACCGGTTGCATGCTTTTTTGGGAAGAAAATGTCGATCTTGAGGAATGTACCAAATGTCATGCCTCTCGGTATAAAGGTAAAAAGAATTTAAGTGGCCGGAAGCGAATACCTTGTAAACCACTGACTTATTTCCCGCTTGCGCCAAGGTTACAACGACTATTTGCAACCAAACACATAGCAGGTGAGATGAGTTGGCGCCATAAAAACTCTCGAGTAAGAGAAAGAGGGACAATGGCACACCCAAGTGATGGAGAAGCGTGGAAACATTTCGATAGAGAGCATCCAGAATTTGCAAGTGAGCCTCGCAATGTTCGACTAGGTTTGTGTACAGATGGATGTTCACCTTATGGCCAATTCGGGAAGTCTTACTCGTGTTGGCCCGTGATTGTAACCCCGTACAACTTACCCCCCTGGTTATGCATGAAGAGGCAATTTATGTTCTTATCTATGATCGTTCCAGGTCCTAATAACCCTAAAGTAAAATTGGATGTGTACCTCCAACCGTTGATCAAAGAGTTGAAAGAACTTTGGGAAACCGGTGTGGATACCTATGATGTCTCTAAGAAACGTAACTTTCAATTAAAAGTGGCATTACTATGGACGATCAATGATTTTCCTGCATATGGCATGCTTTCCGGTTGGTCTAAGCCGGATACTGTGCTTGTCCTTATTGTCTTCAAACAGATCCCAAATCCTTTTTTCTGAAACATAGTAAAAAAGTTTGTTGGTTCGATTGTCATCGTACTTTCTTGAAACATGATCATCCTTTCCGCAACAATTGTAAGCATTTTCTAAAGAATAGGAAAACTGAGGATACCACAGTTGCAATCAAATTAACCGGTGCTGAAGTTTGGGATTCGGTAAAAGGTTTACCAAAAGTTGTCGAGTCTTCTGCTGAAGAAATGAAAAGATTGAAAAACGACAAAACTGAAGGTTGGTGGAAACAAAGCATTTTTTGGGAACTCCCTTACTGGAAGACATTGTTGATTCGACACAACTTAGATGTTATGCACATTGAGAAAAACTTTTTTGAACAACTTATCAACACGGTGATGAATGTAACAAAGAAAACTTCATTTGGCCCTAAGGGTAAGGCTGACTTTCTTGAGTATTGCTTGAAACGACCCATATCATCTAGGTTTGTTTTAGAGACAGCGGAGAAGAAGGCTCTATGCGAATGGGTTGCTAGTTTGAAATTCCCGGATGGTTATGCTTCAGATTTGAGTCGGTGTGTTGACCATAGAAATTTGGTGTTACATTCCATGAAAAGTCATGATTGTCATGTCTTTATGGTGGGAAAACATTAGAAATAGGCCCGAAAGCGATCCCGAATTCGCCAAGAGGTCTAACATAAACAAGGCTAATAGACGGTCAGGTGGCGAGAAAGCGGTGGGCACCCATACTCTAGGCCGGAAGAGTTGTTCCGATGCGTTTAAAGAATTGGTAAGTCCTTTATTTTTAATTCACATACAATTTAGGATATTAACTATAAAGGATTAATATTTCCGATATATATATATCACTTTATGTTTTTATAATACTTTCAGGTTAATCCTACCCCGTACAAGTTGTTTGAGAAAACAAAAAAGAACAAGAAGGGCGAATGGGTTAACCCTAGAGCTGCTAAGACAAACGTAAGTTTGTCTAAAAATTACTAGGGAGTTTTTTTATATCTAATTTTAATACTATTTATTAGTTTCGTTTTGTTTTGATTACTTAATGTTTTTAATTATATAATTTCTTTTTTGTGGGTTCAGGAAGCTTACACCGAGGAGATGAGTCAGCAAACGCCAACTGGCGAGACCCCAGACGAATTCCGTGCATATTATAAAGCGGTTGACGGATTCGATAAGAAGTTAAGGCTCTTCGGGGTAGGAGACAAGGGGAAACAAGTGTGGTATGATCCACCATGCAACAAAAGTGCACGCGCTTCTTTCTCCTACAATCCTACAGATTACACCCAATTCGCAACTCAGAATACTCAAATGAAGGAACAATTGAATGCAATTGCGAATGAACGAGAACATGAGAGAGCCGCCCGACTTGCCCTTGAAGCACAAGTACGGGCCAATCAACAACAAATGGATCACCAAGCCGCTCAAATGGCTGCCTTGCAAGCGGCTATGATGAGATATCTTCCCCCGGACTTGTGCAACAACTTCCCTCCTCCACGTCCAAGAGATGACAACGCGGACGACGGGCACGGTTTTGGAGCACCTCCCGTTACCCCCTTAGGTTAGTAATGTTTAATTTACCTAAGTTAGGAACAGTTGAATTTGTAAGCTTGTAAATCCCCAAGTTGTATGAATTTGTTTTTTGATTTTATGTAATGAATTATTTTTCCAATTTCCATCGGTCTTCACCTTTATTTTTATTGCCTTTTGTTGATTTCCGACCGTGCGGTCGATGTGAGTATGAATTACCGCTTTGCGGTGAACGTATGTATTTTCTGTATTGCAGGTTTTGTTGAAATTTTGAACGTTTAAAACAATGCAAAAAAACGCATTGTGGCTGGACAGCAGGCTGCTGTATCCAGCCCCTACTCTTTTACTTACTGACGGAAATTCCGTCAGTAAAGTCAAAATTGACTTGAGAAAACTGACGGAAAATCCGTCAGAATAGTCAAGATTGACTTGACATACTGACGGAATTTCCGTCAGTACCTCAAGTCAATCTTGACTTTTCTGACGGAAATTCCGTCAGGTTTCGTCAGTAAAGTCAATATTATATTGACTTTTCAATTGAACTGCCTGACGGAAATTCCGTCACTAAGTCCGTCAGTAGTTACAAATACTGACGGATTTTCCGTCAGAAGCCGTTTTTTCGTTACCAATTGAAGTGACGCGGGGTACTGACGGAAATTCCGTCAGTAGTCTAAATTACTGACGGATTTTCTCGGTTACTGACGGATTTTGTCCGTCAGTTTCCCGCGTTCGTTTTGTAGTGGTAGTCATTACTCTATCACAACGGTTTGTTTATAATAACCGTTGTCAATATTTGTTAATAAAGATGAAGAAAACACACAACAGTAATAATACGACCGTACTGCAACACAAAAACTCTATCACAAAGCGATCATACTGCACCACTAAGACATACTCCCTGATCGTCTTTCTATCATCATCTCCCTTATTAATCAGGTATTATTTTTATTAACTATTTCTTATTAAGATTTTCTAGCTAGATTGTTCAATTCTTATTATTGAATTGTAGATTTCCTGAATGTCGTTTATTATTGAATTTGTGAATTAGTTCAATTCTAATTTTGCTTTATCGGTTGAATAGCTTTGAATTGAATTTATGAATTAGTGTATTATTGAATTAATGACCATTATTAAATTTAGTTTAATTACTTCTAATCTTAAGTCAAAAAACAAATTAACGTATCAACATTAATATTATTAAATAATAAGTTCAAACGGCGCCACACACAAATGGCGCCAAAACAACCAAACAACAACAACAACAAACTAAATTGAGTCCGGGTAAATCTCCCGGATAGCTGCCACCGCTAGAGCATATGCATCAATCAGGTCAGCCTCGGCCATAACCAACCCTTCCCACTGCTCTAACTAGGTCACTTCAACGAGGTCGACCCCATTTGGGAAACGGTGACGGTCATGTTCGGTAGCCACTTATAGATATGGCCCAGGCTGGTGGTCCGTGCTCTCAATCCAATCTTTTCGCCCATGACTGGCCTTGTCAAACATTCTTGCCAGTTTGAATGCGGACGCACGATGAGCATCCGTCATACCAAACTCGAAAACGAGTTCCCCTGTAAAGTACCTTCCATGCCAATTTGGCCGCATCTTCTTGATTAAGTAGCCATTTCGAATAAGCGTATCACGGAGTTTCTTGTAGCTTTTACACACAACGTAGTCACCCTCAATATGAGAAGGCATTTGTTTCATGATGCAAGCATATGGTTTAGTAAAAGTTTCAGACGTTTTGTATGGTTGATGTTTGTATTTTGGGGGAATGCAAAGATGTTATTGATTGGAGTTAGGAAATTTTGTATGTGGTTGATAGCCTTGTATTGAGGCTGTACTTATAGAGAGTTATTGATTCACATGCAGTTATTGATTCACATGCATTGATTCACATGCATGGGTTCACATGCATGCATTGATTCACATGCATTTACATTTCCCAAAACAAATATACATTCACATGCAGTTATTGATTGAGTAAATGTGTGAATGTATATATGCAGTTTCATTTCATATGCAGTCAATGCAATTAATGTGGTAATATGCAGTAACTACTGTCCACAACGGTTATAAACAAAGGACCCGTTGTGGTTGTCTTTATTTGGATTTTCATATTGGCGCAAATAGGGTGAAAATATATAACAACGGCTATGTCGCACCGTTGTCATTACTCTATCACAACCGTTTTAGTCAGTAAAACCGTTGAGGAAAGTAATAACAACGGTTTTATTAAGTAATAACCGTTGTTATTTCTCAATATTATTATTTTTAATTAAAAGATATTGCAGTCCAAACCCGTGAATAAACAACAGCAGAACAACTGTAACAGCAGCAACAACATTGATTAAAACATCCATTGAACATCATCAATGTCAGCATAACCCCTCTATAAATACAACCTCAAAACCCCTCCTTTAAATATTACATAACCCTAATTAATTACTCCAAAGATTAACATCATCAATGGCAGCATTTAACCTTCCCAACGATGAGACGACCCTTACAAAATTGATTGCAGATGAGGAGGAGGCTCTTGCCGTAATTCCCGCTGATCATCACCCATTGATTAAAACATCCATTGAACATCGAAGGGATTATTGGATTAAGAGGCTTGAAGCAGTCCGACTTGTCAACCAAGCGTCGTCATCATCATCGTCCTCTGGCTACCCACGTCGGCCTGATACTCGCAGGTTGGATGCCGCAAGAGATATGTTGAGCTGTACCCGTCCTACCTTTCTCCACATGCAAGACGTGTACTTGCATGCATTGAATCTGTTATTGCAAAATACGAGGTTAATGATCCGGAAGTCATCAGTATCATCAATATTGTTCCGGATTGTTGGTGGCAGTGTGAGAAAAGCTTTTTACTCTTAACCGGAATTGTTCCGGATTATTTAATATCTTTATTTATTTGATGTCGGATGAATTTAATGTACTTTAATATAAAATCTAGGTTATTCCTAAAGAAATCAATGAGAAAGAATGTTGTTTAAAGTGTTTGAATTGATATGATTAATTCCGTTGATGTTCAATATTTTGATGTTTGATCAATAGCGATAATCTACTATATATAAAAGGGTTTAGGGTTTAGGGTTTTAGGTTTAGGGTTTAGGGTTTAGGGTTTATGATTTAGGGTTATTTTGAAGTAACGCACGTATACTAATAATATATATATATATATATATATATATATATATATAATATATATAGATATATATATATATATGCATATACATATAGAAATAGGATCAGGTAAGTCCACCTTTCTTAGATGAGTCCATGAGTCCTAATCTAGACCATTAGATCAAACAAATGAATGGTCAAGATTAAAACAAAAAAGAAAAGGCCCATATAAAAGCTCATAAACCCAACCTAACCCTAATCAGAAAAAACCTACCCACTTCTCTCTACCCACTTCTCTCTCTACTTCTCTCTCAAATCCCCAAATACTACCCCGACATCGGACCACCACCACCCATCCGCCTCCTCCCTCGTCCGACGCCTCCTCCCTCGGCCGCCGCCTCCTCCCTCGGCCGCTGCCTCCTCCTCCTCCTCCTGCCTTCTCCTCTCTTGGCCCTATGGCCGCCTCCTCCTCTTGCCTCCTTCTGCGGCCGCCTCCTCCTCCTGCCTCCTCCTCCTGCGGCCGCCTCCTCCTCCTGTCTTTTTCTCCCTCGGCCTTGCTCCGGCCTCCTTCTCCAGATTTGAGGAGGGCCGTGGGTGGGGTCGTGGGGTATGTATTTTTTTTTTTTGGTTTTTCATATCTAAGAAGGCCGTGGATTTTGGTTTTTTTTTTCATATAAAATTGGTGGTAGTTTATGGTGATGGTGGTGGTGGTTAATAAAGTGACGGACTTTTTTGTGTTTTCCAGATCTATGTTTTGTGGCGGTGGTGGTGTTGTTTACGTGGCTGGTAAGGCTTTGGGTGGCGGTGGTGGTGCGATGGACTTTTTGTTTTCTTTTAGTTCTTTTTTTTTTTTGGGTGGTGGAGTTCTTGTGGCGGAGTGGAGGCGGGTGGCTGTTGGTGGTGGTGATGGGTGCAGTTGTGGTGAAAGGTGGTGGTGGTCAGTAAAGTGACGGATTAAAGTTACATAAACTTTCTCTAAAGTTACACACTTAACATAATAAAGTTACATAGAATTAGATTAAAGTTACATAAACTCACTAAAGTTACACACTTAACATAATAAAGTTACATAGAATTAGATTAAAGTTACATGATAATAGATTAAAGTTACATAAAAAATGACAAAAAGTAACATAAAATTATACTTTGAGTCACATAAATTTTGATAAAAGTAGAATAAAAATTAACTAACTTGATTAAAGTTACATAATAATAGATTAGAGTTACATAAAACCTGACAAAAGTGACATAAAATTAGACTTGGGTCACATAAATTTTGATAAAAGTTGAGTAAAATTTGACTAAGTTAAGATTAAAGTTACATAATAATAGATTAGAGTTACATAAAACCTGACAAAAGTGACATAAAATTAAACTTAGGTCACATAAATTTTGATAAAAGTTGAATAAAATTTGACTAAGTAAAGTTAAAAGTTACATTTGTAAAATATTTTCAAGGAATAGTTTATGTAACTTTAATACATTACGACTGTAACTTTAATCTTTTCCAAGGGTAACTTTATTCTTTGAAAGCCATATATTAATTTGAATTTATGACTTTTTATAAATGGTTTATGTAACTTTAGTATTTTATGAGTGTAACTTTAGCCTTTAACACCAATTTGTTAATAAAATTTTATGTTACTTTATTTTTATGTTACTTTAGTCATATAACTCCTGTGTAACTTTTGTTAGTTTCTGTGTAACTTCTATCAGTTTCTGTGTAACTTTGGTCAGTTTTTGTGTAACTTTGGTCAGTTTTTGTGTAACTTTGGTCAGTTTTTGTGTAACTTTGGCCAGTTTTGCGTGTAACTTTAGTTAAAGGCAGCCCCCACCAATAACAACACCACCAACAATAACAATACCACCAACAGCCACCTACAACCACCGCCACCACACCGCCACCACACCGCCACCACACCACCACCACACCACCACCAACAACCACTCCCCAACCGAAAAAATACAAATATAAAAAAAAAACAAATCTGGAAAAAAAAAGAAGAGGAGGTAGTGGACGGGATGTTGAGTGGAGGTGGAAGGGAGGCAAGGAGGCCGAGGAGGAAGGCCGGCGAGGGGCGGCCGAGGAGGAGGGAGGCCGAGGAGGAGGGGCGGCCGAAGAGGAGGGGCGGCGAGGAGGACGGGTGGCGTGGTGGAGGACGGAGGAGAGAGGGAGGAGGGAGGTGGAAGGAGGAGGCGGACGTGGTGGCAGTGGGCTGCCGAGGGAGGCCGCTGTGGTGGTGATGTGGCAGTGGGGAAATGGTGGTGGTGATCACGTGAGTCCACCCTATCTTTTTGAGTCCGTGAGTCCTAATCTCAACCGTCGGATCAAAGAGATCACGTGAGTCCACTCTTTTTTTATTCTTCTTTTCGTTTTAATTGTTGTAATGTTTTCATCTATTTCATTTTAATTGATGTTCCTTTATTCTTCTATTTCTAATTGTATATTCACTATATTTAGTATGATTTTCGTTCAGATTTATGTTTTCATTGAAGTATTACCGCTTAAAAGTTTATGTATGCGATATCTTTGTTGTTTTTTCTTTTTGTAAATACATGTTATTATTTACCTAATTAATGTAAATTAGTATCACAGACTATTCTTAACAATATCGCAGGCTAAAATATACTGTAATACATTATTGTTTGACTAATTAATGTAAATTAGTATCACATCTTATTCTTAACAGTATCACGGACTGAATATGATTCATATTGTTTTAATATACGTGTTCTTATCATCTCGTTTAATGTTCATCCTCTATTCTTCTATTTGTGTTTGTATATTCACTATATTTGTATGATTTTTGTCTAGATTTATGTTTTCATTGAAGTATTACTACTTAACAATTTATGTATGCGTTCTCTTTGTTGTTTTTTCTTTTTTTGTGAATACTAGTTATTGTTTACCTAATTAATGTAACACACTATTCTTAACAATATCGCAGGATAAAATTTATTATAATATATTATGTTTTAACTAATGAATGTAAATTAGTATCACACGTCATTCTTAATAGTATCACGTCTTATTCTTAACAGTATCACAGTCTGACCTACATTGTAATCCAATTTGCTTTTTTCATGTTAGAACATATTGCCTCGACCTCCATTGTAGTTAACCCTTCTTATGCTTTTGTTCTTACTCCACAATGGATATAACTAGTTGATGTGAATGCTGAAAATCACATTTCTTTGAGGTTGACCCCCAAAGGTTTTATATTTTTGCATTTCCTTTTCTCATAGAATTGGTTCTAAGATGTTGTTTTTTGTTCTTTATTTTCCTTTTGCAGGTTAGCTTAGATTTTGTGGCCACGTTGAAGAAGTCTATAATACATCATCAACTAAACATCATCTTTTTTTGTCATTTCTCTTATAAAAATAAATCTTTTATTCTTAGATATCTTTCCAAGTGGTTATAATTATGTACTGTATTATTTCTCCATTTTTTGTCATCATTATGTTATTATATGAAGTTGTACCTCTTCATAGAAAAATTATCATAGTATCTTAGTTACAATAGCATACTTTGTCAATTATGTTTACCATTTGTATTATTTAAAAAAAAAACTTATAAATATAGAAGTATCACAATTTATTAGAAACTATGTCATAACTTATTAGAAACAATATCACATTGTAGCGGAAACAATATCACACGTTATTAAAAACAATATCACATGATTTGATTAACAATATCACACGATGGGATTAACAATATTACCCTCTACCATTACCAATATCACGATTTTGTATTCCTTTAACATTTATGTTCATATTGTATTTTTTTTAATCTTAGACTCATTTGCAAAACAACAGTTATAAGTTGATCAACAAAACGTTTTTCGTTAGCACCCTATTTCTCTTATATTATTGAGAAAGTAATTTAACTTTTCATACATTATCACACCACCTCAGTAACAATATCATAGTTATATCATAATTTACCATTTCACTATGTTTATTATTTAATACACCATTTTAATCGACGACATCAAACCTTTTAAGTATCACGCTTTATCATAAACAATATAACACATTGTCAACAACAAGACCATAGTAATCCAATAAGAAAAGCACAAGATACACGATACAAATATACAATATCACTTTATATTGTAAACAATATCACATGTAGTCACGCATGTGTTTCTCAATATCACGAGCTATTACCAAAACTATCACACTGTATAAAAAACAATATCACTGTGACAGTTGGATTGAACTACTCTCCGCCTTTGTGATACACAATATCACAAACATTGAAAAATGATATTAAAATTAGTTGAAAGGAATACCAAACTTCGCCAAGAACAACCTCAGAGCCAAAAAGATTATTTGTAATGTTTATACACAATATCACTGTCATTAACATAGAGCATCACACTTTATTTACAACACTATTGGACTAAAGAAGATACAACACTTGTTCTAACAACAATGTACTTTCGAATACAGTTTTCCACCTCAACAACATTGTCCTCCTCAACAACATTGTCAATAAATTGTCAGATTCAATATTGTTTTGCTCCATAGTTTTCCATTCGAAGCCGATGTTGACAATGCCATAAGCTAATATTTCTTATGCACTTGGGTATCATCTTGTCGCGAGTGAAACCTACAACATTAAATGAAACAACTGAAAATGTCAAACAATTAGATCTCATTATCTTCATATTCAATAACATATTATACAAACAAATTCAATGATGATTAGGTACCACTAATCTTCATATACAATGATACATTATACCAGAACAATATCACAACCATTGAAATACAATATCACATCTTCAAAGATTCTTTATTCTTACGAATTTCGTCATCATAGCCAACAAAGATGTTATTATTCATTATTTGGAACGTATGATCAAGTTTTCAATTGCAATGTCAAACAAATTCAATTTTATAATACCAAACCCTAATTTTTACAAATAAACAATACTAAACCCCTAATTTTCATCATCAAATTAAGAAATTCATCTAATAAACAACTACAACTTAATTATTTTCAGTAATTAGTTCAATAACTATTCTCAGTAATTAGTTCAATAAGTTAAAAGAAAATCGCAAAAAAAAAAATCAAAGAAGAGAAACAAACGTACATACCTCAGCGATTTTGGGGATAAATCTAGTGAGATTATTCAATACAGTGAACGAATTAATATAGAAAGTTGATATGCATTTGAAATCAAGTTGAAAATTTTGGATATTAGAAAGATTGAGTGGGTTTGAATGTTGAGCGTGAGTTTGTGAGATTGAGTGGTTTAGGTTAAATTTTTGGAGAGAGAAAGAAAGAGATTATTGTGTGAGGTTGGCTGAGTTTTGTTTGGCCTAATTTGGCGCCTACGTGGCTCAATCTCAGCGCTCCATTTTTTTTAGATTGGACGGCTGTTAGTAGGACTCAGGGACTCAAATATATGAGTGGACTCACCGGATCTTGTCTCTATATAGATGAGTTCGGATGAGTCCACCATTTTGGTTGAGTCCATAAGTTCTCATGTAAACCATTAGATCATTCAAGATGGATGGATGAGATTAAAAGCATAGACCCATCCACCTACTATTAATTAATGTTTCTCTCTCTCATAATTTCAATTTCCAATTATCTAATCATTACTTTCTCTTTCTTATCAACTTATTTATTCCATTAAAAAGGTGTAATTTATATTTCAAATATCAAACCATTTGATTTAGAAATGAAAATTTCAAACCCGCGTAAAATAAAATCGGGTTCATAAAAGGCTCCGTAAATATTCGTTCGAACTCTTATTTAGGCAAAATAAAATCCTAGATTTATTATTTTTTCGAGCCCGTCGCAATGGTAATATTTTCGTATACCATTGAGTTTTCAAAATTTTGAGTATTGTAAATTAGTCGAAATTATACTTTTTTGCTTAAAGTTAGACCATATCTTTTATAATTAAAACCAATTTACAACATATCTACTTGAAGTTAATTATTTAATTTTTTCATGCACTTGAGTTTTCACATTATCAATTAAAGTTACACCATATTTGGTTAAAATTACAACGAATTTACTTGAACCATCACATGATAATATTTTCGTCAACCATTGAGCTATCAAAATTTGAGTACTACTAATTGCTCAAAGTTACCCCTATTTGCTTAAAAGTATACTCTATCCAGTTGAAATTACACCACATTTACTTGAAATCACATCATATCTAACTGGAGTTAATTACTTAATTAATTAATATACTCATATATTTTAAGAATCATAATATTTATTGAAATTACACTGTATCTTAATTGAAGTTACACCATATCCGTTTAAAGTTACGTCATATTTACTTGAAACTAACCCATTAATTTACCCATATATACTTGAATTTACATCGTATCAATTGAAATTACACCATACTTATTTGAAGTTACACCATATCCACTTTAAATTACACTCAATTTACTTGAAATTATATCATATCTACTTGAAATTAAATAATTAATTTACTCATATATACGTGAATTTACATCATATCAATTGAAATTACACCATCTCTAGTTGAAGTTACAAAATATCCACTTGAAATTACACCTAGTTACTTTTAAATATATCATATCTAATTGGAGTATACTTAGTCATATACTCGAACTTGGACTATATTTACTTGAAATTCCACAATATCCGTTTGATTTTACACTCAATTGTGATTTGAAGTTACATTGACTGTGTATTAAAGTTACAAATATATTAGTTATAGAGTTATAGTTATATCTTATCTACTTAAACTCGCCACTAACGACTACCATGGAGTCATCGACCACCACGCATTTTCCTTTCCTCCTTTTTTTTCCTCACTGGTTTTTCGTCACTTTCTACAACATTGTCACCCGATGTAGTGTTTATTTAAAGTTACACAATATTGGTTTGAATGTATATAATAATGGACTAACGACCTTCTTCGAGCACCGTTGTGGTAGCCTTTCCCTGCACACCATCGTAATTTGTAACAAATAATACTCATTCACAGTTTCAAGAATATCTTACTTGCCACATAGAAATAATCTAATAACTTTTCTATTGTGGCTAAGATAAGATCAAATTTACAGAAACTACCTAATATTTTTGTTCATCAGATCTATTTTCAATCATCAATGAATTAATATGGCATTAAGAACACAATTTAATAGATAATGGAGTACCTGGTTTAAAATGACTAGATGTCGAAACCACGAATCACGTGCATCTAACCATCGGTGCCGTTGACCACCACCAACCCACACATCTCCGACATCAAAAGTTCTTAAAATGACTAGATGAAGATGAAGATTATGGTGGTATGCTGGGACGCCCTCAACTCCGGCGTCAATGTGGCGGCGGGTGGTTAAAGATAGTGGGAGATTGAAGGTTTATTTTTCATTTGAGAGACATCCACTTTTTTCTTCTGACTAGTTTTAAACCCGTGCAAAAAAAAAAAATGCGCGGGTTTACTTATTAAATTTGTCATAAATAATATTTGATTTAAAAATCCTCAATTCCTAAATTTTAAATTTTAAATAATATCTTTCAACAAATTGTAATTTACAAATAATTGAAAATTTAATTGAATCACAAATATTAGAAAAACAAATTCATATACACTAAATATATATATACGGGATTCAAATAACATGGTATTATCATATGCCACCCAATAGTACACATAGACCCTTAAACACAACTTGACTCGTTTTATACAGGTTAGGTTACGAAATAACCTGTTAATTTTGAGTCAAAATCGGACACGAACGGGTCGACCTGCCGGGTCAAAGCAAAGTCAATATTTTTATCAGAAATTAATATTTATACATTATATTTGAGATAATAATTATAAAAATGCTTAGTTGTACACACTATAAATCACAATCACGGTTAAAATTATTTTTATTAAAATTTATAACTTTTAAAGTTACTCCGTGTATTACTAATAGACGATTTATTGTTCATAGAATCTTATAAGACTTCGACCATAAACTACTCAGTATATTATTGAAGATTAAGTATTTACAGATTAAATTCAAATTTTATAAACTGTGATTATATTTTTATATTGAATATTGAATAAGATTGTGAAAATATAAAATGTATATCGGGTATTTTATTTATAGAAATTATAAGAGCTATGATGGAATAAATATCAATACTCACGGTAGTTACTGTACAATTAATTCATTTCTTTCAAACTGTGCCCACCATTAATGCATATTGAAAAAGTCTTCTTTTTATTTCTTAAATTCAAGGAACCAATCAAAATGCTTAAAATGTTTTTGCTTTTATAATTAAAGATACTTATACGTATTTTGATCAAAGTATGAAACTTTAACATTTCATGTCACGTTTAATTTTAAAAAATCCATAGAACTTGAACTCATCTTCATCCCATGAGAACAAATAATTAAACGTATTAGCTATAAAGCCGTCCAAAAAATAGACAATAAACTTAAGTCAGTGGGTTTTTCTTAGGACTTTTCTTAGGACGAACATCTGTGTTTATATTAATACGGGTCAATTAATACTTCATATGCAAAGATAAAACAAATAATTTGATAGTACTCACACATTATGCTTTCATAATCGTCTTTTATATTTTATTTAAGTCGTCTTAAATTTAAAACGTATATATTTATCTTCAATAAACCTAATTAGCTCAATTGTACAATTTACAAATTACAATTGAACCAATACTATTGTTGTTTACTAACACAATCAGACTATCCTACCATATATACTCGCTGACATTTATAAACCTAGCCCAAACAAACGACCCAAACCAAAACCCACTCTACCTAACCCTAACTCTCACCCACACAATCATCTAAATATACTCCTTCACCCTCAAATCACACTGCCTATGTCGCCGCCCTCAACATTTTGCCATCACTGCCTCCCTAAAGCACTCACTCCCCCGTCCCCCTCAATCTCACTCAATCATACTATAAACACTCTTCAACTATGCTTATATCGTCACTTCGATTGTGTAATTATTTCGAGGACGAAGTTAATTTAGAGCCATGTATGTACTTTGTATACAATTTTCTTTGTATTTATATTAATTAATTTTTTTAATTTTTTTCATCTTTTTGAAACTTATTTTTGTTGATTTTAAAAAAATCCAACATTTTAATGTAATTTCACAAATTAATTTAGATTTATGTATGTAATTTTTAAATAATTTTCTTGCTATTTGAAGTTTTATTTAAGTACTTTATTTTTTCGTCTATTTAAAGCTTATTTTACATTGATTTTAAAAAAATTCAAACTTTTAATGTACTTTTACTTGGCCCGGTTTTTTATCATTATTGTTTATGGTAATTTATTCGTTTGTTAATATCTACGGAGTATTATGTAAAGGCTCTAATTTTGGGTCAAGTTAATTTTTTCCTCCTTTATCAATAAATTTGTTGTTGTTGTACATTAATACTTTAATAGTGAGTAATTTAGTGCAATTGATTCTCGGTCTCATTCTTCTACAGAAATTAATCAAATGATAGATATGTGAACATGGGTAGGGTCAGTATTGAATAAAGTTAAACAATTAGAATGAATTAGTATTTAGAATAGGATTAGAGTTTGAGGAGAGAGGGTAATTAATTATAAGGAAAAGTTGTGGACCAGCTTTACTTTTTTCTTCTTGAAATTCAGGAGCCAATCAGAAACATTTAAATGTTTCTGATTTAGTATAAAGTAGATTTGGTAAATGAATTATGGTTGGTTTTGATTTTAATTTGTTAAGATGAGGTGGGGGAATAAATTAATTTGGGTATGGGGAATTGGGGAATTGGGGTTATGATAGACAACAATTAATTAGTGTCTAGGAAATGTAAATTGAGTATCTTTTTGTTTTTACACAAATTCTTGTTTGTGACGGGCAGTATCCGTCACAAGCTTAATACGGCAGACGGGTACCACTTCCCCTCACAAATGACCCATTTAAGAGAAAAGGGGAAGCACATGGGGGGTGCCCCACATGTTCCCTCTACCCATTTTGTTAGAGGAAAAACCCGTCGCAAGGTTCGACTCGTCACAAGGGAGACCTACTGTTGTTTTTAATCTCAGTCATCCATTTTATAAGATCTAAGGGCTTAGATGAGAACTCAATGACTCAACTAAAAAAGGTGGACTTACATGATCTCATATATATTCAAATGAGTCCCCTTAGTATATTTGAGTCTTTGAGTCCTAATCCAAGCCCTTAAACTAGGATGATGAGTGGCTGAGATTAAAACAAAATGAATGGTAAAGATTATGAGACACACTCAATCCCTTTCCATTGAAACCCTAATATAAATACTCTTTTCTAACTCTCTTCATTTCATTTTCTCATCCTCACATTCTCTTTCTACCCACTTCTCTCTCTTAAATCCTCTAAAAAAAACCAAAAAATTCTCAACACCATTTTCCTCTCCTAACCACACCACCACTAACGACACCACCACCACTCACAACACCACCACCACTCACAACACCCCCACCGCACCACACCTCCACCACCTCCTTCCGCTACCCACCACCCGCACCTACCACTCCTCACTCCGACGACCCCCAGACACCACCCCCTGCCTCCACCCGGTCGCACCGATGACCCCCCACCGCCACAAAAGCCACATGCCGCCGCTTCTATCTGTCCTTCTGCACTTTCTTCGTCCGCCCTCCGTTGCCTCCCTTCTTCCCCGCCGTCCTACACTCCAACAACCACCACCAACTTTCAATTTTTGTCAATCTTTTTTTCAGATCTGAAATAATAGGGCCTTATTGGTGTTTGTTGGTGGAGAGGAAACATGTGGGGATGGTGGCCGGAGGAGCGGTGCCGCCTCGGGGATGACGGCCTGCTTTTTTTTTTTAAGTCCATTTTTTTATTCTTTTTTCATATATGAAAAAAAGGTAAAATTGGTTAGAAAAACCACCTCAAAAATATAGTCTCTCCAATCCATATATAAATCTTGTTTTTAATTTTAAAGCTTTTAATTTTTCTGGTTTTTTTTCTATTATTTTTTAGATCTCTTTTATTTTATTTTTGGTGGTGGTTGTTGGAGGTTTTTTTTCAGATCTATAATTACATTATTATGGATTAAAGTTACTTTGTTATGGATTGGAGTTACACTTGTTAGATTAAAAAAATAACAACCACCAATATTTTAATTTTCATTTTTCATTTTCAGATTTTTTATATTTTTATTTTAGATGTCATTTTTTTATATACGTTTTTTTTACTAGATCTACTATTTTTTTTTTCAGATTCATTTTTTTTTTATATCTCGTTTTTTTTTAATTTCTAATGTTTTTCTATTTTTTAGTTTTTTTTTGTTGGTGGTTGGTGGATTTGTTTTTCTATTTTTTTATATTTTTAATTTCTAATGTCATTTTTATATCTCGTTTTTTTTAATAACAACCACCAATGTTTTTCTATTTTTTAACTTCTCATTTTTTAATATTTTATTTTTTGACTAAAGATTCAAAATTATGAACTAAAGTTACACTAGTATGAACTAAAGTTACACTAGTATGAACTAAAGTTACACTAGTATATACTAAAGTTTCACTAGTATGTACTAAAGTTTCACTAGTATGTATTAAAGTTTCACTAGTATTTACTAAAGTTTCACTAGTATGTACTAAAGTTTCACTATTATGTACTAAAGTTTCACTAGTATGTACTAAAGT
>JAIUZE010067377.1:0-13659 GCA_022085475.1 Heliosperma pusillum
GGTCTATTTCAAAACTGCTAAAAATAGATTTGTAATAAAAATATAGGTCTTATCAATGGGGCGGAAGGTTCTCGTCAGATGTTAAGAACATCGACGTCCCAAGTCAAAGACTTTAAAAGATACTTTTTCGCATCAATAAATGAGGAAACTAGTTATCGAACGTCTCCAATAACAAGTCTCAACACTCCTTGACGGTAAAAATACTTGAAATCATAAAACATTTCCAAAAGCTTTTAGTTCAAAAATTGGGTACTTTTCGGGGTGTTACATGGGTTGTCATGCTACCTAGGGTTTCTAATATATTCTATCTCAATTAGTTGTTAACCTAATTAGCCCACCTAGTGGTTGAGCCATCTAGGGTTTCGTGAAAACCTAGTTTGTGTCACCTAGGGATTCGTGCTCCTAGGGTTTCGTGAGCTAGGAATCCGGCCTCCATAGGTTGTTTCCTTGGTTTACCTAATCTAGGATTCTACTATATCTTTACAACAATATTTTGAGATATTAAGATAAATATAATTCTATAAGATAAACCAAATAATATTTTGAGATAAAGATATTTCTAAAAGATAAGCAAATATTATTTTATGATAAGATAAGTATCTTTATTAAATATTATACTAGGGTTTTAGATCTACTATGATTCTACTACTATAAATACTCATTCACACATTATTTGCAAAACACACGAAATACACAACACATCACACGGCTATTTATTTTACTTGTGTTGATTTTCCAAAATCGTTTTAAAGCAAACCTTTGAGCAAATATTTATTATTTTTAGAGTTTGTTTTTAAAGAGTCGTGCATCAATTATTATCAATCGCTTGAGTGAAATACGTTATTGGATAATAGTACATCATTATAAGCTTACAATTCTTTAACAGGAATCTGTGTGAGTTATATTGTACTTTCTTATTAGCGTAAGATAGTATAGAGTATTTAGCGATACTCACCTTGATTTATAATCATAGTGTTGATTATACGAGTGGGTTGGTAATTTTTGTAATCCGTAAAAAGGTACTAAAAATTATTAATCGAGAATAGTGGACGTAGGTTTCAACGTGTGAAACTGAACCACTTCAAAAATCGTGTGCCTCTCTCTTATCTCTTTACTTTTCGTTATTTCGTTATTCGCGCTTACTTTGATTAATTAATTAGTTGATTTTAATTCATAAGATCAAATAATTAATTACATATCATATAAATCGAAAAAGTGGGGCTAGTTTTTAATACTCAATTCACCCCCCCCCCCTCTTTCGTATTCGATCAATAGACTCTACAATTGGTATCAGAGCCTTGTGCTCTTGATTGCCTTACAGCAAGGAGTCTGATCCATTTATCTTTTTATTTTTTTTATTTTCCGCTGCATTTAATTTTATTTTAATGGATTCCAAACATCTGAAGTGTCCCGTATTCGATGGGAAGAACTACAGTCTATAAAAAAATATGATGACCCATTTCATAAAGGGTAACGATTGGGAGTGTTGGCTAATCATTAAGAATGGTCCTAATAAGATCATCCTTGGAACGGCCACTGGCACTTCTATCGAAAAGAAAGAAGATGACTATGTTGAAGCAAATTATAAGAAAGCTGAGAAAAATTCAAAGGCTATTAGTCTGTTGCAAAACGGCATGACCCATACTGAATTTGATCGTTTCTCATCTAGTTCTACTGCCAAGGAAATATGGGATGGTCTTGAGTTAGCTTATGAGGGGACAACTGTTGTCAAAAAGCAACGTATTGCACTACTTATGCGAAAATACGAACTGTTCTCCATGGAACAAAATGAATCGCTTGACAGCATGTCCACTCGCTTCTCTAGTATCATTAATGAATTGAAAAATCTTGGAAAAACTTTTGACTCCGAGGAAATTGCCAGGAAGATCCTTAGAAGTCTATCTAAACGATGGAGACCTAAGGTGACGGTAATTGAGGAATGTAAAGACCTATCTGACCTATCTTATCAAGAGCTACTTGGAACCCTAATGGCTCACGAGATTACTCTTGATGAAGATGAGGCAAATGATAGTAATAGCAAGAAAGTGGCTTTACAAGCCGAATCTAGTGAAAGACATGATTCGGATCTTGAAGATGAAACAGTGTTATTTTCTAGACGTTTTAAGAAAAAATTCTTTAATAAACCACAAGGGAAAACGTTTAACAATAACACTAACAAATCTTACAAGAAGCCAATTGAGTCAAAAGGGTCTCTTTCAAGTCGTGGTTGCTTCAAATATGGGGATAATGATCACATGATCAAAGATTGCCCCACATGGAAGAAAATCAAAGACAAAAATCAACGAGACAAAACCAAGAAGGAATTCAAGCAAGTAATGATGGCTTATTGCTGGGGAGATCTCAACACAGAGGACGACGAGTCAGAGGAAGAGGAAGTCGCCAACTTGTGTCTAAGCAACGTCAGTCTTGACCTAATTTCTGACAGTGACAATGAAAGCGAATCCGAGATGTGTCTTGTTGGCAACTCAGATTCAGAACCAGATTCAGAAGATGATGAAGAGGTTAGTCATCTTGAACTTAAAAAGCAAGTTAAGAATTTATCTAAGAAGTCTTTAATTAAGTATTTTGAAGAAGCCTTAGATCATTGTCATGAGCAGAGTCTAGAATTGAAAGATCTTAAAGAACAAATTCTTGACATTGCTGAGGAAAACCAACTTCTTAAGGCCAAAGCTAAAAAGCTCAAGTCTAAAGTTATGGCAACTTCAGCTATAACTTCAGACAAGACAAATGTTGAGAAAGAAGCTCTTGAGTCTAAAGTTATAGCTAATGAAGCTATAATCTCAGAGTTGAAGCTCAACCTTAAGCATCTTCAAGCCAAAGTTATAGCTAATGAAGCTGTAACTTTAGAATTGAAGAAAGTCAATGAGCTTTTACAATCTCAAGCTAAGGCAAAGGAAGTTGTTATTCTTGATCATGAGAAAGTAAACTCTTTTCTTTCTCAGCAATTGAAAGTTTTGAAGCCTGAATTCTCCCAAGCCAAAAGTCAACACAATGAGGAGAAACTTCTCTTGAACAAACGTTTTAATGATTTTCGTGAAAATTTCAAAAAGAACAATCCCTCCAAAGACTCGAATGTAGATCATTCGTCGTGTGAAAAAGAAATTCAGTCTTTGAAGGAATTGCTCCTACATGCACGAAAAGTTCATGATAAGTGGGAAGGAAGTCAGAAGGTCTTAGACTTCCTTACTGAACAGTCTAATAATAACATGAAGATGGGTCTAGGTCATGAATGCTATAGTCGTAGAGACCATAATAAATGCAAATCCACTCCTTCTGACCGTGATTTCAGAAGAAGGAAGTATGTCAATCTTTCAGAATATCTGATTTGCAATTATTGTGGTCACAATGGTCATGTTAAAAATAATTGTGTTAAATATGTTAACGACAACAAAAATCAAACTGATTTTGTGAAAGAGCATGACGTGTCTAGTGAGTCCGAATCTGAACCTCAACGTGATGAGGTTAGAAAAAATGAGTTTAGATGGTTTTATGACATGGCTTTCGATTACACATCTGTACCTTCAAAATCTAAACCTAATGTGAATCAGAAGCAGTCGTTTAAACCTAATGTGCGTCACAACAATAACAAACATTATAATAAACCTAGCAAACCCTATCCTAAAAAGAAAAGAATTGTCAAACAGGTATGGGTTAGGAAGGATCAAATACATAGAGTCACTAACCACAAAGGACCCAACTTAGCGTGGGTACCTAAAAGCTGTATTTGATTCTCATGCAGGTAATAGTGAAAGAAAATAATCTATGGTATCTCGACAGTGGGTGTTCGAGACACATGACCGGAAACAAGAATTTATTTCTTTCGCTAGAACCCTTCAACGGTGGCAAGGTCACCTTTGGAGACAACAAGAAGGGCAACATAATCGGTGTAGGTAAGATTGGTATATCTTCTTCACATGCTATCAATAACGTATATCTGGTAGATGGCCTTAAGCATAATTTGCTAAGTATCTCTAAACTATGTGACAAAGGCAACAAAGTCGTTTTTCATTCAAATGTTTGTCGTATCATAGTTGAAGGAACTAGCAATGTTATCTTAGAAGGTCTACGTAAACGGAACGTGTATATGATTGATTTAAACAAAGTCACTACAAGTTCCTTTACGTGCATGAAAGTCACAGTGGATGATTCGTGCCTGTGGCACAAGAGGTTTGCGCACATCAGTCCAACAATTTTAAAGAAACTTAAATCGTGGGATTTAGTTGAGGGCTTACCCTCAATCAAATTCGAACAAGAAAAGATGTGTGACTCATGTGCCCGTTGTAAACAAGTTAGATCTTCATTCAAAGCGAAACGAGTAGTAAGTACAGAGCGTCCACTTGAGTTGGTACACATGGATTTGTGTGGACCTATGAAAGTTAGAAGCCGCGGTGGATCAAGGTACGTATTCGGTCCTAGTCGACGATACTCCAGGTAGGTTGGCCTATCTTTCTATTTAATAAAAGATGAAACTTTCGATGCAGGTTTGTTAGTACTAATGAAGCTCGCCCAAAACCAAGTATGATAAAAAGTTAGTTCCATCGTACGGATCATGGCACCGAATTGATAATCAAGCTTTTATAGAATATTGTAAGGAGAATGGTGTAGGACATAACTTTTCTGCACCACGAACCCCACAACAAAATGGTGTCGTGGAACGTATGAATAGAACATTAGAGGACATGGCCCGCACTATGCTTTTGTGTAGTGGCCTTCCTAAGAGCTTTTGGGCAGAAGCCATTAGTACTGCATGCTATGTGCACAATAGAGCTATGATTAGACCTATTCTCAAAAAGACTCCCTATGAACTTTTAAGAGGGAGAAAACTGAATATAGCTCACCTTCGTTGCTTCGGTAGTAAATGTTTTGTCCATAATAATGGAAAAAGTAATTTGAGCAAATTTGATCCACGAAGTGACGAAGCTGTGTTCGTTGGTTATTCTAATCATAGCAAAGCTTTTAAAGTTTTCAACAAAAGAACGTTGTGCATAGAAGAAAGTGTTCATGTTGTATTTGATGAAGATAATGTGCCTGAGCAAGTTGAACAGAATGAAGAAGAAGACATGAATGATCCAGACTTTCGCCTTTCAAGAGATGGCGTGCCAGACAACAATGAAGAAGTTATTGAAGGAATCAATGATGAACTTGATAAATCCGCAAATGACCTTGAACAGAGAACTGAGACAATTGTTGATGATAAGAATGTCTCTTCTCAAAACAAGGAAAAAGAAACTGAAGTTATAGCTGATGATGCTATAACTTTGAACCAGAACCAAGATGGTGTAACTGAAGTTGTACCAACTTCAGCTATAACCCCAGAGTCTAGCTCAGGGGGAACCAATCTTAATTCTGAATCATTTGAGGAAAGTGATAGTTCATCAGATGATGATGAGCCTGGGAACTCTAAGAAATGGAAATATAAGAGTTCTCATCCTATGGATAAAATCCTAGGAAGTTTGACTAAAGGAGTTCAAACTAGGCGAACATTAAATAACTTTTGTTCATTCTATTCATTTCTGTCTACCATAAAGCCTACCAACATCAAAGAAGCTCTTGCAGAATCCGACTGGATTGTGGCTATGCAAGAGGAGCTTCAACAGTTCGAACGAAATAAAGTATGGCACCTTGTGCCACGACCTCCTAATCGAACTGTGATTGGAACTCGATGGGTATTCAGAAATAAATTGGATGATTCAGGAGTTATAGTTCGTAACAAGGCTCGATTGGTCGTTCAAGGTTATAATCAAAAAGAAGGGATTGATTATGAGGACCATTCGCTCTCAGTAGCAAGACTTGAAAGTATTCGCTTTATTCATCGCATTCGCAAGCTCAAAAGGAATGAAAATATCCAAGGACGTTAGACTGCATTTCTTAACGGTTATTGGAAGAAGACGGTGCCTTTGTGACACACAACCTCCCACTGGACCCTTTTGAAAGAGCAAGTTTCAAAACCATGTTTTTACAACTGTAATAAGATTTATATGGTTTGAAACAAGCGCCTAGGGCTTGGTACGAAAGATTATCTAAATTTTTATTGCAAAACAATTTTAAAAGAGGATCTGTCGACAAAACCCTATTTCTAAAATCCGAGGGTTCTGATTTACTTGTTGCTCAAATTTATGTAGACGATATTATTTTTGGTTCTACTAACAATAAATTGTGCAAGTATTTTTCAGATCTTATGACCTCAGAATTTGAAATGAGCATGATGGGAGAATTAAAATTCTTCCTCGGATTGTAAATTCAACAAACCAAAGAAGGGATAAAGATTCACCAAAAAAAATATGTCAAGGAGCTAATCAGAAAATTTGGTATGGAGAACGCTCATCCAATGGACACGCCTATGGTAACTGACAAAAAGTTGACCTTAGATGAAAAAGGTAAGTCTGTAGATGAGACTACATATCGAGGTATGATTGGTTCTTTATTATATTTAACTGCAAGTAGACCTGACATTATGTTCAGTGTATGTGTCTGCGCTAGATTTCAATCATGTCCTAAAGAATCACATATGATTGCAGTTAAACGTATCTTGAGATATTTAATTGGTACATCTAACTTATATTTGTGGTATCCACTTGAGTGTAATTTCGATCTAGTAGGATATTCAGACGCAGATTATGCGGGATGTTCGTTAGATAGAAAAAGTACCTCTGGATTTGCTACGTTTGTTGGACCTTGCATAATCACTTGGGGCTCAAAGAAGCAAAATTCGGTTGCATTGTCTACTGCAGAAGCCGAATATATCGTTGCAGGACTGGTATGTTCTCAACTACTTTGGTTAAAGCAACAACTATGTGATGATGGTGTTAATGTTGGTTGTATGCCTGTTTTCTGTGATAATACGAGTGCTATTATTATTTCTAAGAACCCAGCTCAGCATTCTCGTACTAAGCATATAGACATTAGACATCATTTTTTGCGTGACCATGTAGAAAAGGGCAACATTAAACTCGAATTTTGTAGTACTGACAATCAAGGGGCTGACATTTTAACAAAGGCGTTAGCGAGAAGACGTTTTGAGATTTTGCGGTTGGAAATTGGTTTAATCGGTAGCAATTAAATTCATCTTATTTATTTTGTGAACCTGCGTGACTGGCTAGATTAAGACGAGATTATATGATTGTGTCCGCATATTTCATTGCTAGTATATTTGTATTTAATATAATATATTTTACGTGAGTATCTTGCATATTTAGTGTTTTATGGAAATTGAATTATGAACCACATATTTGCCAAAAACCTATCTTATTCACTTTCCAAAATTGAGCCAAATTCTACCCATGTATCCTATACTAGCCGAAATTCTCAACCAAAATCACCTTACCATATCTTTTTATTTACCTAATCCTATCCTTACCATATCTCACAAATATTTACCCTAGATTCCTTTTACAATATTACCCAAATTCAAAAACAAAAAAATAAAAAAAGGAAAAAGAGGAAGAGTAGGACGGCACCTCACGTGCACTCCTACAAGAACACAAACACCTTGTATGTCTACCTAATCCATCACCATAACCTAACCAAAAATCACCCAATTTGACCCAAACCGAGTCGGGTTCGGTGCTTGAAGGTACAAAAAGGCGTCGATTAATAAAAAAAAAGGGGTACAAGAGGGTGTTAGTGAAGACATAAAAAAAAAATGGTTCGGTTGTTATGAATCCGAGAGTGGAAGATTTTTCGGAGCTTGCATCGAAATTGGATGTGTTTATGGGAAAAGTAATGGAGCGCCTTGATGCGCAAGATAAGAAAATTAATACGGTTGTTGAAAAAAAAAATTGTACAAACCGTGGCTATGGGGAATACTAGCTCTACCCGTGACCATGTCGGTTCGGGTGTGAGTAGTGAGTTGAGGTCTTGGATGACGGGTGTTGATGATTGCCTAGCAAAATTAGAGAGGAATGTTGTCGATATTCGACAAGAGATGTATAGGCAAAGGAATCGGATGCAATTCTTGGTGAGCCAATGAGGTGCATTGGTGAAAAGCGGTTCGGAAATGCGTGAGGGGATGCACACTATACTTGATGCGACGGAGGCTCTTTCTTTGAAGGTTCGAAACTTCGATGTTTGCCTCACCGCCCAAGCTACTCATGTGTCGACGTGCCTTGATCGTCTTTCTACCCTCGTGTACCGCACCCGACCCGATTACATTAATCCCAACATCATCTGACAACCCAAAAAGCCTTGATCTTCTTACCTTGGCTTGTTTTGTTTCTTAAACTCTAATCCATTCGGCCCATTTGGCATTAATACTTATTTTGTGGTTTGTAGTTTTTAATTTGACATTTAATATTTGATTTCGCTTGGTATATATCGTTTTATATTGCGTATTTTGCATAACTATTTATTGCCTTGACATGTGTTATTCTAGTCGTTTCATGTCTTTGTTCTTGTCTTTTCAATGATGCCAAGAGGGGGAAGAAATGATATGATTTGAGTCTTTGCTTAAGCTTGCTCCTTGTCAAGACTCGTTATCTCTTAAATTCTCTCAAGCTATAACTTTGGATAAGTTGTTTTGTTCTTGCGATCAAAGTTGCTATAACTTTGGAGTGCTTTGTTGAGGGGGCACCATACTTAGTCACATTGTTAAGAAGAAATCATGAGGAAATCATATGAGACTTGTCATCATCAAAAAGGGGGAATTTGTTGGACCAATTTCATAGTTTTGATAATGACATGTGTTTACGTAATAATATGTTTTACTAGATATATCATATACGTGTAATTGTGTGCTTTAGTCTTATTATAGCTAGCAACAATTATGAGAAGAAAGATCAAAGTTAGGCATAACTTTGATAAAGTCTGTGAGACAACGTTATAACAACTTCAGTAATAACTTTGGAAGTGAACATGGAAGTTATAGCTAACCAGGCATAACTTTAAAGAAATCGCTTCAAACAAGATCTACATAAAACTACACAAGACTCGAGAGGAGGGGTATTTGTGATCAGATGAAGAGATGATCCGTATATGAAGTCTTGTGAAGATTAGACGTAAGGCGTCATTCGTAACTTTCCATTCGAGAGAGATTTTATGTTCAAAAGTTATAGCTTTCAGCTATGATTTGGATGATAAAATATTGAGTGCATGATTTTTGGAAATAAAATGGTTGAAATGTTCAAAAGTAAAGAGTATTTTGAGATTATCAAAAGTTTTTAATAGAGAATATATTTATGAGATTCTATTGGTTAGTAATACAACTTATGGCTTGTCATGCTACCTAGGGTTTCTAATATATTCTATCTCAATTTGTTGTTAACCTAATTAGCCCACCTAGTGGTTGAGCCATCTAGGGTTTCGTGAAACCTAGTTTGTGCCACCTAGGGATTCGTGCTCCTAGGGTTTCGTGAGCTAGGATTCGGCCTCCATAGGTTGTTTCCTTAGTTTAACTAATCTAGGATTCTACTATATCTTTACAACAATATTTTGAGATATTATGATAAATATATTTCTATAAGATAAACCAAATAATATTTTGAGATAAAGATATTTCTAAAAGATGAGCAAATATTATTTTATGATAAGATTAATATCTTTATTAAATATTATACTAGGGTTTTAGATCTACTATGATTCTTCTACTATAAATACTCATTCACATAAAAATTGTAAAAGACGACATACACACGAAATACACACATTCACACGGCATCTATTTTACTTGTGTTGATTTTCCAAAATCGTTTTAAAGCAAACCTTTGAGCAAATATTTATTATTCTTAGAGTTTGTTTTTAAAAGAGTCGTGCATCAATTATTATCAATCGCTTGAGTGAAATACGTTATTGGATAATAGTACATCATTATAAGCTTACAATTCTTTAACGGGAATCTGTGTGAGTTATATTGTACTTTCTTATTAGAGTAAGATAGTATAGAGTATTTAGCGATACTCACCTTGAGTTATAATCATAGTGTTGATTATACGAGTGGGTTGGTAATTTTTGTAATCCGTAGAAAGGTACTAAAAATTATTAATCGAGAATAGTGGACGTAGGTTTCAACGTGTGAAACTGAACCACTTCAAAAATCGTGTGCCTCTTTCTTATCTCTTTACTTTTCGTTATTTCGTTATTCACGCTTACTTTGATTAATTAATTAGTTGATTTTAAATCATAAGATCAAACAATTAATTACATATCATATAAATCGAAAAAGTGGGGCTAGTTTTTAATACTCAATTCACCCCCCCCCCCCTCTTTCGTATTCGATCAATAGACTCTACAGTAGTTAGTGAGAATCCTTACCGGGAGTTGGTTGACGATGCATTACGTGATAATGTTGAGCAAATAATGGATGCTCGACTTAATCCCGACAACCTTAGCGATGAAGTATTCGTTATACCCCACATCCCCAAGTTTCAGCCTTTTTTAGAATGTTAAATAAAGCCAAACAGCCAGTGTATGAGAGAAGTAGTATGAGTTTGTTGCAAGCGGCTGCTAGGTTGGTAGCACTCAAATGTGAGAGCAACTTATCTCTTAGATGCGCCAATGGTTTTATTCCGTTCATTAGTGACATTAATCCAAAAAATAATCAAATGGCGGGCAATTTTCAAGAGATTAAAAATTTGCTTAAGGGACTCCAACTACCCCATGTGAAAATCGATGCATGTCCTACCACTTGCATGCTTTTTTGGAAAGACAATGCTAATCTTGAGGAATGTACCAAATGTCATGCCTCTCGGTATAAAGGTAAAAAAGAATTTAAGTGGCCGGAAGCGAATACCTTGTAAATCACTGACGTATTTCCCGCTTGCGCCAAGGTTACAACGACTATTTGCTACCAAACACATAGCATGTGAGATGAGTTGGCACCATAAAAACTCTCGATTAAGAGAAAAAGGGACAATGGCACACCCAAGTGATGGAGAAGCGTGGAAACATTTCGATAGAGAACATCCAGAATTTGCAAGTGAGCCTCGCAATTTTCGCCTAGGTTTGTGTACAGATGGATTTTCACCTAAGTTTGTGTACAGATGGATTTTCACCTTATGGCCAATTCGGGAAGTCTTACTCGTGTTGGCCCGTGATTGTAACCCCGTACAACTTACCCCCTTGGTTATGCATGAAGAGGCAATTTATGTTCTTATCTATGATCGTTCCAGGTCCTAGTAACCCTAAAGCAAATTTGGATGTCTACCTCCAACCGTTGATCAAAGAGTTGAAAGAACTTTGGGAAAACGGTGTGGATACTTAAGATGTCTCTAAGAAACGTAATTTTCAATTAAAATTGGCATTACTGTGGGCGATCAATGATTTTCCTGCATATGGCATGCTTTCCGGTTGGTCCACAGTCGGATACCGTGCTTGTTCTTATTGTCTTCAAAAAGATCTTAAATCCTTTTTTCTTAAACATAGTCGAAAGGTTTGTTGGTTCTATTGTCATTGTACTTTCTTGAAACCTGATCATCTTTTCCGCAACAATTATAAGCATTTTCTAAAGAATAAGAAAACTGATAATACCACAGCTGCAATCAAATTAACCGGTGCTGAGGTCTGGGATTCGGTAAAAGGTTTACCAAAAGTTGTCGAGTCTTCTGCTAAAGAAATGAAAAGATTGAAAGACGACAAAACTGAAGGTTGGTGGAAACAAAGCATATTCTGGGAACTTCCTTATTGGAAGACATTGTTGAATCGACACAACTTAGATGTTATGCACATTGAGAAAAACTTTTTTGAACAGCTTATCAACACGGTGATGAATGTAACAAAGAAAACTTCATTTGGCCCTAAGGGTAAAGCTGACTTTCTTGAGTATTGCTTGAAACGACCCATATCATCTAGGTTTGTTTTAGAGACAGCGGAAAAGAAGGCTCTATGCAAATGGGTCGCTAGTTTGAAATTCCCGGATGGTTATGCTTCAGATTTGAGTCAGTGTGTTGACCATAGAAATTTGGTGTTGCATTTTATGAAAAGTCATGATTCTCATGTCTTTTTGGAACGGTTACTTCCTGTTGCATTGAAACATTTACTCCCGGCGAATTCTTGGAATGCTATAACTGAGATAAGCCAATTTTTTAGAGACTTGTGTACTTCTACGATTAAAGTTGATTCCATGGAACATCTAGAGTCAAACATTGCGGAGATATTATACAAGTTAGAAATGATATTTCCCCCTTCTTTCTTCAATTCCATGGAGCATTTACCTATTCACTTACCTTATGAAGCGAAGGTTTGAGGACCTGTTCAATATCGATGTATGTATCCATTTGAGAGGTTCCTTAATCATTTGAAAAAGAAGGTTGGCAACAAAGCTCGGGTCGAGGGTTTCATATGCAACGCTTTTTTGTTAGAGGACATACAAAACCGAGCTAAAATGGGGGTTAAAATCATACAAATATTCACTTATCATTTAGGTTGGAGTGATAAGGACCCAATTGAAGAAAATTAATTTTACTTGTTGAGAATTATATGTATATATATTGATAATAATAAATAATTAATTTACTGTGTGTGATTATTGATTATCATTGTTGTTAATTTCGATAATTTATTTATATAACATATATATATATATATATATATATATATATATATATATATATTTAAATGTAGATACATAATAACATGAAGAGATTAGAACGACAGTGGATGTATGAAAGATTAGACGAAAAAAAGAAACCCAAGCTGATATTTGCAAATGGGGTGAAAGAGTTTATTGAATTCGCGGAACAATCTAGTGAGTTTAAGGAGTTAGGCGGTGAAATGAGGTAATCATGTAAGAAATGCGATAACTTAGCTTTTAAATCGAAAAGGGAGGTTCAAAATCATCTATGGTCGAATGGTTTTACTAATAATTATTATGTATGGAAGTATCACGGTGAGAAACTGGCTACGGAAGAGAGTTCAAGTAGTATCGTAGTTAGTGAGAATCCTTACCGGGAGTTGGTTGAAGATGCATTACGTGATAATGTTGAGAAAATAATGGAGGCTTGACTTAATCCCGACGACCTTAGCGATGAAGAAGTTCGTTATCCCCCACATCCCCAAGTTTCAGCCTTTTTAGAATGTTAAATAAAGCCGAACAACCAGTGTATGAGGGAAGTAGTATGAGTTTGTTGCAAGCGGCTGCTAGGTTGGTAGCACTCAATTGTGAGAACAACTTATCTCTTAGATGCGCCAATGGTTTTATGTCGTTAATTAGTGACATTATTCCAAAAAAATAATCAAATGGCGCGCAATTTTCAAGCGATTAAGAATTTGCTTAAGGGACTCCAACTACCCCATGTGAAAATCGATGCATGTCCTACCGGTTGCATGCTTTTTTGGGAAGAAAATGCTAATCTTGAGGAATGCACCAAATGTCATGCCTCTCGATATAAAGGTAAAAAGAATTTAAGGGGCCGGAAGCGAATACCTTGTAAACCACTGACTTATTTCCCGCTTGCGCCAAGGTTACAACGACTATTTGCAACCAAACACATAGCAGGTGAGATGAGTTGGCATCATAAAAACTCTCGATTAAGAGAAACAGGAACAATGGCACACCCAAGTGATGGAGAAGCGTGGAAACATTTCGATAGAGAGCATCCATAATTTGCAAGGGAGCCTCGCAATGTTCGCCTAGGTTTGTGTACAGATGGATTTTCACCTTATGGCCAATTCGGGAAGTCTTACTCGTGTTGGCCCGTGATTGTAACC
>JAIUZE010067378.1:0-15033 GCA_022085475.1 Heliosperma pusillum
AAGCCAAGACACGAGCTCAAGACAAGACACAAACTCAAGACAAGACTCAACATCAAGACATCAACACCATTCAAGACAACAACATCCTTTCAGACAACACCATGACCAGTTATGACAATGTCCTATTCAGTCCAAGCCACAACCACTTCAAGCCTGCTAAGACAACACCACCACAACCAGAACAACGCCTAGCCATCCACTTCCCAAGACTAAGCCACAACAAGGCACAGCCAACAGCCCAACAAACCCAACACAACAAAAACAGCCCTCAGCCAAAAACAGCCTATCACAGCCTTTCTAAACAGGGTCCATGGGGGCCTCACACAATCAAACAAGCCTAACCAACCCTCAAACCTATGTCTTGGGAAGGTCCTCTTCAACTTTCCCCAGGACTTCCCTTCCAAGAAACAAACACACAAAGAGTTAGCTTAGGGACAACTTCAGACTGTCCAGATTTCAGCCTTTTGTGCAGTAGTTAATATGTCACTGTCAACCTTCCTCTTTTGAACAAGCAATGCGTGAGGGACTTTCAGCACATCTTTGGAAGCCATCCTACTTCAGTTTGGCTCACAAACCCAAACTTGAAAGTCCACTCTTCATCCAAGACACACCTGATCAAAACAATTAAGGAAGATTGTCCCTTTAGAAACTGCTTTTCTGCTTTATCTACTTTATGTCAGTATTCTACAAGTTTGTAGCTGTTATTTTGTTTTATGTTGTAAGCCTTTGTGGCCCTAGATGTATCCTAACGTCTGAGATGTTGCTGCCTATATAAGGCCTTCACCTAATGAGATACAAATCAGATTTGAAGTAAAACATAAAACTGAAACCTTGTTTCTGTTGCAATCTCTTGGCTGTGTGCTTGAGACAACTTCCTTTGCTTTGTGCTAGGAAGTGAGCTTGGGTCCTTAGCTGTGTGCTGGGATCAAGGTTCAACCCTCAATCATTGGCTTTGTGCTTTGGTTAAGGTCCTATCCTTGTCATTTAACAATCAATTCAAACAGAAACAGAGTAATTGCAAGTGTCTTAACCTTAGTTCAATTTGTCATTGTTTAGTTGTCTTTTCTGAATAGTTTCAGTGCAGCTTCATTGCCCAAGATGCAAATAAGATTTTCACCACGCTCACTAATGAATTTTCAAAAGCACCGAGAATCGTTACTTATGAGTATACCTATCGCTTCTTTGAGGCGAAACTCCAGAAGGGCCAACCGGTTAGCCCACACATTCTTGATATGATTGAGAATGTCGAGAAACTGGAGGCATTTGATTGCAAAATCAGTGAGAGCATAGTCATTGACCGTGTGCTTCATTCACTTCATGATGGTTTTGCCCTTTTCAGGGCAAATTACTACATAAATGACATGAAGAAAAGTCTTCATGAGCTACACTCACTTCTCGTACAGACCGAGAAGGATCTGAAATTGAGTGGGAGCATGAAGCAAGATGTTCTCATGATTTCCAACAAGAACAAAGGTAAGGGCAAGGCTCACAGCGACCTAATTGTAGGGAAGCCAAAGTTTAAGAAGTCAGGAAAGGGTAAGAGTGGGCCTGGTGAGACTAGTAGCTCACAAGGCAAGGCAAAGAGCAAGGACAGTGACATTGAGTGCCACCATTGCCACAAGACTGGGCATTAGAGGAGGAACTGTCCCGTGTACCGTGAAGACATAAAAGCAGGCCGCGTCACTCCTGTTGGTATGTCATCTTATATTCATATGATTGAGATTAACCATGCAAGTTTCGGAACTTGGGTACTTGATACAGGTTGTGGTTCTCATATGTGTAATCATTTGCAGGGCCTAAAAAACATCACACCTCTCGCAAAGGGTGATGTGGACCTGCGAGTCGGGAATGGAGCAAAAGTTGATGCAGTCTCAATGGGAACATACGTAATCCAACTCCCGAGTGGATTTGAGTTGTATTTATATAACTGTTACTATGTACCCAGTTTATCTAAGAACATTATTTCTGTTTCCGTGCTTGATAAAGACGGTTTTTCATTTTCAATAAAAGACAATAGCTGTATTTTCTCTTTAAATGAAATGGTTTATGGCAAAGCAGTTTCCATAAATGGCATTTATATCTTAGATCAAACAACAGACATATTACACATGAATAATAAGAAAGTAAAGGTTGGTGACAAAGATCAAACTTATCTATGGCACTGTCGTATAGGACACATAAATGAAAAGCGTGTAAAGAAGCTCATTGAGAATGGGACTATCTCCCCATTTGATTACGAATCATTTGGCACGTGTGAATCATGTCTTATCGGCAAAATGACTCGAATTTCCTTCAAAGGTGTTGGAATACGTGCAAATGACCTATTAGGACTCATAGATACTGATGTATGTGGACCTATGTCAATCAACGCAAGAGACGGCTATAGATATTTTATCACTTTCACGGATGATTTAAGTAGATACGGATATGTCTACTTAATGTAGCATAAAAGTGAGTCCTTTGAAAAGTTCAAGGAATTCCAGAATAAGGTTGAGAACCAACTGGGAAGAAAGGTTAAAGCACTTCGATCAGATCGTGGTGGCGAATATCTTTCAAATGAGTTTGATCAACACCTTAAAGACTGTGGCATAGTATTACAGTTAACTCCACCTGGAACACCTCAATTAAATGGTGTGTTCGAACGGAGAAATCGAACATTGCTTGATATGGTTCGATCCATGATGAGTCACACGGTAGTACCTGAATCACTATGGGGTTTTGCTCTTTTGTCAGATGCTCTAATACTTAACCGAAGTCCGTCTAAAGTTGTAGACAAGACTCCATATGAGATATGGAAGGGAGCGGTCCCTAATTTGTCCTTTATTCGGGTTTTGGGTTGTAAGGCTTATGTCAAGTGGAGACACGAGGATAAGCTCGGCCCGAGATCGGTCAAGACATACTTTATTGGTTATCCAAAAGGAATGTTTGGTCATTACTTCTATTCGCCTGCCGAACATCGAGGTTTTGTTGCGGCTAGTGCGAAGTTCTTAGAGAAAGAGTTTCTCGAGAACAAGTCAAGTAATAGAACCTTCGATCTGTCGGAGATTCAAGAACCAACAACCGAGCAACCGATGGAGGAAGATGTTCCTTCAACTTCTGCTACGGTTAATATTCCTCAGGAACCTAGGAGGTCGGGTAGAGTCTTTATTCCTCCAGACAGATACATTGGTATGGTCGAGGAGAATGATAGAGATGACATTTTTCTCCTAGAGAGTAACGAACCCGCTACCTATAAAGGTGCCATGACCTGTTCCGACTCTAAGCTATGGCTTGAAGCCATGCAATCCGAGATGGACTCCATGTATGAGAATGATGTATGGGATCTTGTTGATTTGCCTGATAAGGTACGACCTCTTCAGTGCAAATGGCTTTATAAGATAAAGCATTCTGTAGAAGGACAACCAGACACCTATAAAGCACGACTAGTGGCAAAAGGTTTCACTCAAGTGCAAGGATTGCATTATGATGAAATTTTTGCACCCGTAGTTATGCTGCGTTCCATTAGGATAATCTTAGCGATTGCCGCTTTTCATGACTATGAAATTTGGCAGATGGATGTGAAAACCGCCTTCTTAAATGGTTATTTGGAGGAGGAATTGTACATGGTACAACCCGAAGGTTTCATTGATCCTAAAAATCCTAAGAAAGTTTGCAGGCTTAAGCGTTCCATTTATGGACTTAAGCAAGCATCTCGGAGTTGGAATCATCGTTTCGACCAGGTGATATAAGAGAATGGTTTCACTCGATCGGTCGAGGAACCATGCTTGTATGTCAAGTCTAGTAGGAGTAAGATTGTCTTCTTAATATTGTATGTCGATGACATACTCTTGATTGGGAATGACATTCCTCTCTTATCTTCGGTAAAAGTATGGTAAAAGAACCATTTCCAGATGAAAGATATGGGTGAGGCACAACGCATATTGGGGATCCGTATCTATAGAGATAGATCACGACAGATGTTATCACTCAGTCAGGAGTCTTATATAGATAAGATTCTTGAAAGGTTCAGCATGACCAACTCCAAGAAGGGGTACCTTCCAATGATTTCTGAGATGCATTTGAGTAAAACCCAGGCACCCAAGACATCGGAAGAGGTCGAGCGCATGAGTCGCGTTCTTTATGCATCAGCCATCGGATCGATCATGTGTGCCATGATATGCACACGTCTAGACGTGGCATATGCATTGAGTATGACGAGTCAGTACAAAGGCAATCCAGGTGAAACACAATGGATGGCTGTTAAAATCATCCTTAAGTACTTACGAAGGACTAAGGATTAGGTATTGACTTATGGAGGAGATACTAAGCCATGCGCAATCGGTTACGCGGATGCTAGCTTCCAAACGGATCGAGATGACTCGAAATCTCAGTCTGGATTCATCTTTACTCTTAATGGCGCTGCGGCCAGTTGGAAAAGTTCCAAACAGAGTGTTATAGCAGATTCTACAACTGAGTCCGAGTACTATGCCTCTTCGGAAGCTGCAAAGGAAGCTATATGGATGCGTTAGTTCTTACAAGGACTAATCGTAGTTCCTAGTTCGAATGACCCAATCACCATCTATTGTGATAATAGAGGTGCCATCTTCCAAGCTAAGGAGCCTAAGTCTAGTAACAAGTCTAGACATGTACTTCGGAAGGCTCACATGATCCGAGATTACGTGGAGCAAAAGGAGATAGTGATAGACAAGATTGCTTCGGATGACAACATCGCGGACCCTCTCACTAAACCGTTAGAATATGATAAGCATGAAGGGCACATTATTTCCATGGGAATTAAACGTGTTCCTGAGTTGTAGTAGCTGTTTATATGGATTAGATAAATGTATCTTTTTCATATACTATTTATAACATCATCGTATTGATTCATAATTTTTTTTTCATGTGGATTGTATGACAACATTGAACGCCACAAAGTAAACTGAATTATATTATATTTGTTTTGGTCCGTAATCGCCACATGATCTGATAACTCTGACAATTATATTGTGAAGTTGATTGATGGTGGGTTCAACGAGCCATAAGTCAAACGGTTGACTGATCGATCACAAATACGAGTTATAAAGATACCTCGTAAGACATCGTGACAACGTTATGGAGTCCTAAATGTTTAAAAACATTCGGTGCCAGGTCGTGGATTGGACGTCCATAGTGTTCCTAGAGTCGATTCTTTTAACTATCGACTGTCTCTTGAGATTAAGGCAGTTTTTGGGTGACTTTAGTTTTTTCTCATGGTAGACCGTAACAGGAGGCTAAACATATTTTTACTGGGTCATTTCATACTGTGCTTGTATCTGCAGGATTCGAGTTGAAGAAAATATCCAACCTTTATCAGGTTTTGTTATTTCTCAGGGCCACTCAAGGAGTTGTACCTGAAATGCATGGCCATGCTCGAATAATGACTCGTTTATCAGTTAAGTTACTCTCTAGTCGGGAAACCCACTCTTGATGTTGATCACTTGTAAGATACGACCTTTGTGAATACGGACTTTGCAAATTGTTTTACATTGAGTGGGAGAAATTTTGGATATGAGAATCGGTTATCGCACATACACTTGTAAGGACAAGTGGGAGATTGTTGGAGCTAGTGTTCTCCACAGTGAGTGTGATAACATGTATAAATCTCTTACAGGTTCACAGGGTGTACTTAGAATTCTTATCAGTTGATTAACGTTTATCGATAACAGTTGGCTTGCTAGAAGTTTGACGTTATTGTCATTTTAATGGCGGTGATCAACTGGTCCCTAAAAGTCACACCTAAAGGATGTGTTTGAGAGATATGATTATATGAATAATATAATCATATTGATGCCTTATATGACTAAAAGTTTAGTCGATGTATCTGACTAAAGGTTAGTCAATGTAATGATGATACGTTATTTAATTAATACGATTAAATAATCTAGCTGAGACGAATAAGTTAATTCATAATTGAATATAAACTGTTAATCTAATTAATGTATTAATGTAATTATTTATACGATTAAATCATGTAAGCTTAAAAAAACGAATTAAAATGTTAATCGTATTAATATAAAACTGTGATATTTAATTAGCACTTATAAATTAACGATATTTATAGTTGAACGTATATATTTATACAATATTGGTCCATAATAAATGCTGTCCTCCGTATTCATAACTCGACTAAAAAATGTGTTGTATTAGGTTGCCTCCACAATATTGCGCCACATAATAAATCTTATTATGGAATATAATTGGGATAATTATTGACTATATATATGATTAGTCAGTTGATTAACGTAAATCAATAACGGTTGGCTAACTAGAGTTTGACGTTATTGTCGTTTGACGGCGGTGATCAACTGATCCCTTTCGGTCACACCTAAAGGATGAAATCCAAATAGTAACTAATTATTTGTATACGATACCGTTAATTAGTACATTACATATATTCGATATGTACGAGAGTTAATTATTAGAAATTGAGTTAAGAACTCAAATTCGATTAAACTTATTTTTCAATTATGCGATAATTGACTAATAAATTTATATCTTATTTTAATACGATTAAATAAGATTTAACTTAGTAATTAATCGTTTAATTACTAAATTAGTTGAGGTTTTGAGATAGAGGTAATTAGTTAATTATATTTACAAGGAGTTGTAAAATAAATTAACTAAGCATTGTGGGACCCATTATCTATTGATATAATGGTAAAATATTACTTAAAATGTTAAGTACATATTATTTATTTAATTGAGTCATATAATTGTTATATGATCAAATTAACACTTAATTATACAAGATAATTAACCATATGATCAATAAGTATTTGTGAGACCAATATCAAAAATCAAAATGGATCCAACTAGGCCAAAATGGGCCGGTTATGTTGTAGTTCAAAGGTGATGATTTTAGTTCTTGTTTTTACTATTTAGTTACTTATGAAAGTGACATTACAAGTAAGAATAATCATCATATATACTACAACACTCCACTCTAATGCATGTGACAAAAATTGAACAAAATAATAGTCCAATTGTGGACTAAAACATCCGGCCAAATGGCCTTAAAATGGGCATTGTGTTCATTTTTCTAATTACTTCATTTTTGTTCAATTTGTTTAACTTCTCTCTAAAAACTCTTCTTCTCACTAAAAACTCTCATATACTAATATTTACTAAGTATTACTAGTGTAGTAATATAGTCATAATATTAGTAGTATTATATCTATCTTATTATCTAGTTAATAATAAGGGTAGATTATTTGGGTTAATCTTGGTGCAACTTGAAGGCGGTCTTCTAGTTTGGAGATTTCATGTGTTCATCCATATTTATAGCTCAAGAACAACAAGAAGGAGTTCTTGTTGTGCCCATATAATTTCCATATCAATGTGAGGAAATTTCTTCTTTTATATAAATGTCTTTATATTTTCATGCATGTTACTAGTCATATATAAACTAAAAAGATTACAATAAGTAATTTAGCAACTAATTAGAGGAGTCTAATTAAGGTCTATGGACTTTCATGTGGTATCAGAGCTAGCTTGTAGCATGCTTGTTCATTTTGGACATTTTTATTAAAGTTATAAGATAACTAATAAATCAAAGATTTTGAGTTAAAATACGATTCTGACGAAATTTTTTTGTGCATGTATACCTACTGACCTCAAATTGTTTGTGGTCAAATTTCGTGATTTTAGGGATTATTTGCTATTTATTTTGACTTTTGGCGTTTAAACCGAGTTAACATGCATTTTATGAGTTAAAAGTTAACTAAAAAAAGTTTCATGTTGATTCTGGCCATGAAATTTTAATATGATCTCACATGCATTTCTTAAATATTGTATGTAAAATTTCGTGAATTTTACTTATGTATTGCATGTTCATTGATTTTTATACGATAAAAGTCGATAATATGAGATTATAATGTTCATAAAATTGAAACGTCCATTTCTGGTCTTGAAATTTTTTTGTACATTTAACATTCTGATTTTGATACTCTTGGTGAAATTTCATAATTTGTTTCACTGTTTTACTATATCTAATGTTTTTATTTGATAAAACCATTAAATACAAAGCTATTTGTTCATAAAATTAATTTAATTTTTTGAGCAAATATTTTTTTATTTTTATAGTTCCTGGAAATTTTCCAGAATGTACAAAATTTTTGGTTTCAAATTTTATGATGTTTATATTTTATTTTGGTTTTATTTCATAATTGTTATGATTAAACCGTAATATTTAGCAAATGAAATCAAATCGATCTAATTAATAACCAACAAAATTAGTATTGACTAATTTTGAATTCTAAATCAGTTTAGTTAATTAGTTTGAATTTAAATGCGATTTAAATGTTGATAGTGATTTTTAATGGTTAAAAATCAATAAATCCCGGAAGAAATCGAGCTAAAATGAGCATGAATTGAACTTCGGACGATTTTGGCATGAATTTTGCAGCAATTTATTTTATTTATGTTTGAATGAATGAATGTCATTTATTTAATAATTTATGCAAATGTTGTACCTAGTATGGCCTAGTTAATTTTTATCGTTATTACCCGTAATGTAAGGGAATAACGTTTTGGTTGTAATTTTATTGCGATCTCGTATCGCCGGTTTGTATAATTTAATTATTTTATTTTATAGTATAAATGTATAATAGGAATTTGTATATTTGTACATTTGTAATTATTTTTATGAAGACCGGTGGCTTCCTCAAGACGGTGCCATTTTGGAAGATGTTCCAAGTGAAGAGGCAAGGGACCAAGGAGTTGGTTTCCGAATTTGTAACTATCTAGTAAATTTTGATTAGCTAGGTGGCCATACTAGGATTTTATTGTTGCTTGATTGCTTGCTTTATTTTCGCTCATGCCAAAATCGTCACACATGCATTTTATTTACCATTATTGTCAATTCAACGTTATTCACAATTCACCGACTTAGTTCGCTTATAGGGAATTAATAACAAATTGACAAGACCTCTCACATAACTTAAAAAAAAAAAAAAAGTTGAGATTTAGCCTTACCAATTAGTAACACCTATGAACCCCGTGTTCATTAGGGCTACCACGCTCGTGGGTCCCTTTTTACCTCGGGTAAGTAGGGTGATACGATCACAAGCCAAAATTGGATTGGACTCACGAGATAAAGCGTTATCTTGGGACTAGGAGATGGATTTAGCTAAATCCGTCAACCAAGAGTTCTAAGTTTAAAATTATCAAGTATGTAACTACCATTTTTAGATAAAGGTAGCATGCGATGACTATTTTTTGTCTAAAGATTGGTCTTGGAATCACTTATGTAATTTCGTGAGGGGTCATTATATGAGTGACTTGTTTAAAATTGTTTTTACAAGTAAATTATATATAAGCAATGAATGTTTATTTTCGTTGATATTTATTTTTTATTCGCGCAATGACGATTATTTTTCTTCTATGAACTTATAAATCCGTTCAATCGTGGAAAAGGTTTCCATTATTTTATACGGTAGCATTTTTGATTGCGATCTCCGTTTATACCACCGTAGCTAAAGACAAAATGAATTTTATCTTTTGATCCTCATATTCACCATTGCAAATGTCTCTTATGAAGAGTAATTGAATAAGTCACATTTAGTCAAAAACGTTTTGATTTCTAGTGACGTCTCCTTATAACAATGGTACAATCATTTTTGCTCCAAAGAAAATATTTGTATTTTGGTATGTCGTCATTATACTCCTTATCGAGGCTTACCTCAAAAGAGGCCAAATCAGTTGGGACGACTAGGTTAATCGATTTATTTGAAATCGTGAACAACCAAATACCGTAACCACTTCATGAAAAGTTTATCCTTTTGAAGGTAAAACCATGAATGAAATGAAGAATAGTCTTCACAATAATTCCAATATACTTGTCAAAGTAGAGATTCATGAAAGTGAGTAGGAGCACTAAGAATGTTGTTTATATTCTTAATTGTTAAGACGAGGTTCAAGAGTAGGTTGGCTCGACTTTGACACAAGGCAAGGGAAAAAGGCAAGACTATTTTGAATAGTAAAGTCAAAACCCAAGCAAAGTGTCGAACCCAACTTTTGACGATTCTATTTTTCAGTGTAGGACACAAGAAAAGAATCTTCCCAAAGTTTTCTAAAGAGTTAGAAATTGGGTGTCATTTTTCACCCATAATATCTATATGATCGACATTTATTTTGCTAAATGCAAATATTTTTGAGTATTAGATATCCATTATGGTTTTCATCAATGTATTCAATGCATATAATAATGATTCGTGCGACGACTAACCATAATTAAATGTCGACCTACAAGGGAAATATAACTATTGTAGTTTTATTTCTATAGAGACATATAAAAGTTATAATATCATCAATCTAGGTTTGGATTTAGAGGTATACTTCAATAAACGTTATTATGTACATAACCTCTAAATAAAGAATATAGTATCCACTTTTGTGTACGACACAAATGTTTCACTTTTGTGAATAGAACAAACGTTGTATCTTTTTTATGCCTATACTTGGTCAATGGTTATCCCATACCAATCAAAGGTAACTATATTCTTGACCTAAACTAGTAATTATTTGTCATATAGATTGTAAAAGCTCAAAATCGGTGACCCTTATGTAATCTTAATTCTGGATTGTGTAGCACATTAAGAGGCTAGTATTGACAACTATCCCTAAACCATCTGATTTTGAATCTTATGGTGCGTGCGAATCTTGTATTCAAGGCAAGATGATTCGTGCCCTTTTTATTTAAAAGGAAATCAAACTAGTGAGTTATTGGCCCTATTACATAAGAATACGTGTGGTCCAATAACAAACACAACCAGAGATGGTAATGATTACTTCACTTGATTGACCGACGATTTAAGTAGATATTATGTTTGATTCTACTTAATGAGGTGCTATGAGAAATCTTTGAAAAGTTCAAAGAGCTTAAATGTGAAGTAGTTAACCACTAGAACATTAGATCTATGACTTACGACTATATCGTAACTATAAATATCTAAGTATTGACTTTGATTTTCACCAAAAGTATTGTGAAATGGTTTCACAAGTTAACTTCTCTAACACACATTATTAGATAAGGTGTTGTTGAATAGAGAAACAGAACCTATAATACGATATGGTTTTCCTTATCAAGTCAAAATGAGCCCTTTGCGACTAACCTTGGGTCTTAATAATTTGTGTCCCTGCTATTTTTTTCCCACCATAATTAAAACAACATTTAAAACATTCTGATTTTATTCCATCTACGAATATGGTAGGTAGCGTACCTAATTGTTAAGTTATTTTAATGAAACTAGGTTGCTCAATAATCCCACATTGACCACGAGAACAAGCGTTTGTGACTCGTGATGCTGTCTTTCACAATAAAATAAATCGATTATTTCTTGATAAGACAGAGTGGGAAGAAAAATTTTTTCATCAAGAGCCACAAACTGAGCATATGGTCCGGAAAAGTTTCCTCCTTCATTGCTTGTTCAGGAGTTTTTCTCTCGAACCTAGGAGGTTAGGTGGAATTTTATCGCTCCTTTATAGTGATGAATTCTAATATGCATTCTAATATGCGACTTATAAAAGACTGTTTTTAGTCCCCACTTCTTGATATGGCTTAGAGTCATACGATTCGTAATGGACTCCATGCATGATGGTCAGGTATGTGACCTGGTAAATTTTACTTGAAGAAGTACGACCTCTTCAATGTAAATTGATGTTTAAGATCGAAATTTGCATGGATGAACATTAAAATGTTTTCAAAGATAACTTGGTAGGCAAAGAGTTTTTGGCACACCAACCTAATCTTGATTCCATTTCAAATACTTGAGCGATACAGCAATCATAATAGTAATGATGCCACTGGGATCTCAAGAACCCCTTCGTGATACGATTCTAGAGAGGTAGTATATTTTTTATATTCCTGTGGGGTTCGTAATCTAACTATCCTAAGTTAATTTGCAAGCTTAAGAGGATGTCGTAAGTAAGCACTAAAGAGTTTGAATTAGTGTGTCAATCATGTCATATAATATTTCTCGATATCTCGAGGAATTATGTTTATACATGAAGTTTAGTGGGAGTAATATGGTTTTCATCAGTCTTATATGTGGAGACATATTGATCATTTTAGATGATAGAAGATTTTGAGAAGTAGAATACATCTTTTAGATATCCGGATTTGTGGAGATAAATCTAAAAGGATATTAGCGTTGAGTCAAAATTCTTATATTGATAAGATCTTTGACTAGTTCAAGGAAGTTGAGCACATGATAATTGATTCCTTTTGCTTCCGCTGCGGGATCAATTATATACGCTGTGATGTATACTAAATGCGACATTTCGCATGCCTTGAGCATGACGAATCATTTGCAATCAAATCCAAGTGAGAGTCACTTGATAGCCATAAAGAACATCCTTTACTTTGCGCAGGACTAAAAGAATGTTCCTGTGGTTTGAAGTTTAAAATGAGTGCGTGTAAGGGTTACAACACAGACTTCAGTTCCCAACTGATAAGTGATTTGAATCACAGAGTTGGCTGTGTGTTTGTAATTAGAAGATTTATCTGTTGGAAGAGTTCCAAACAGAAAATACGATTGGAAAGGTTCCAAGTAGGAGTGACATTTTCAAATAGAAATGTCATGTATCCGCTGGAAGTGTTCCAGGCAGTTTATCATTGCGGATTTAACAACGGAAATGGAGTACATTGCGTCATATGATGATGCATATGAAAGTAGCTTGGATTCGACAGTATTTGAGGGACTAGAAATAGTTCATATAGCTGTATATCCTATCCCATTATACTGGTAAAACAGTGGGAGCTACCTTTAGGCCAAGAGTCCTAAGTCTAGATTCAAATCTAGACACGTACTCAAAAAGTTTTATGTAATATGAGATTACATAGACAAAGAGAAATAGCAATCAGAATGATGGGAAAGATGCAAGTATTGCTAATCCATTAGCCATGCTTTTTGCAGGCTGAACATGATAGTCATGTCATTTCAATGGGGATTGAAATATGTACCTGACTTGCTAAAGATTATAAAATATGAAATTATTGATAGCGTATCAATTTTTCCAAATATTTGATAATCGCATTCATTGTTAGAGTTTCATTAAAAACTCTTTTATTTAGTTTGACTAAATTTTAATACTTTGTTTATCCGAATTGGTTGAAAGAAAGTTGAACCCAATTCAAGTGAACAGGATGAACTTAGTGTTTTGTCCCTAGTCACTCATTTGAGGTGACGTCTCGAAGTGACTAGATTGTAAGTCGATCGATGGTTGGTTCAACACCATGGGGTCATGGAGATGACTGGTCGTTTACATAGACAGACTGTATGACACTCTGTCGGACAGTGACATTGTAGAGACCCTTAAATCAATTATTTGATGCCTGGTTGTGGCAGGGTCTTCTATCTTATTCCTATAAGTCGATTCTTTTGACTGGCGACCGTCTATCTGAGTCGGTGCCGTTTCCGATTGTTTTTGGTTGATGTTCTAGGTCGTGCCGTAAAAGGAGGCCGATGGACTTCTTCTGGATCATGGTGATCTGCATCATACAGATTAGATGGATCAACAGGAATTGTCCACCCACGTTGGGTAAAACATCTTTAGGCCACTCGAGGAGAAGTTACTGTAAATGCGTGGCCACGCTCGGAAAGAGATCTATGGTAGATTTTCCGGTCAGACCGTTACTCTCCCTATCGAGAAAACCACTCTAGATATTGTCAATCGCAAGTGCGACCTGAAAGACACCTTGCGTTGAGTGGGAGATGTGATAAAGAGACAAGAGAATCGGTGACGCACACTTGTGTCAGACAAGTGGGAGATTGTTGGAGTAGGTGTCCTCCACAATAGTGCGCCACATAATAAATCTTATTATGGAATATAATTGTGATAATTATTGACTATATATATGATTAGTCAGTTGATTAACGTAAATCAATAACGGTTGGCTAACTAGAGTTTGACGTTATTGTCGTTTGACGGCGGTGATCAACTGATCCCGTTCGGTCACACCTAAAGGATAAAATCCAAATAGTAACTAATTATTTGTATACGATACAGTTAATTAGTACATTACATATATTCGATATGTACGAGAGTTAATTGTTAGAAATTGAGTTAAGAACTCAAATTCGATTAAACTTATTTTTCAATTATGCGATAATTGACTAATACATTTATATCTTATTTTAATACGATTAAATAAGATTTAACTTAGTAATTAATCGTTAAATTACTAAATTAGTTGAGGTTTTGAGATGGAGGTAATTAGTTAATTATATTTACAAGGAGTTGTAAAATAAATTAACTAAGCATTGTGGGACCCATTATATAGTGATATAATGGTAAAATATTACTTAAAATGTTAAGTACATATTATTTATTTAATTGAGTCATATAATTGTTATATGATCAAATTAACACTTAATTATACAAGATAATTAACCATATGATCAATAAGTATTTTTGAGACAAATATCAAAAATCAAAATGGACCAAACTAGGCCATAATGGACCGGTTTTGGTAGTAGTTACATGGTGATGATTTTAGTTCTTGTTTTTACTATTTAGTTACTTATGAAAGTGACATAACAAGTAGAAATAATCATCATATATACTACAACACTCCACTCTAATGCATGTGACAAAAATTGAACAAAATAATAGTCCATACTTGGACTATATCATCCGGCCATTTTGGCTTCTTGATGCATAATTGTTGTTCATCATTTATCACTTCATTTTTGTTCAATTTGTTTAACTTCTCTCTAAAACTCTTCTTTTCACTAAAACTCTCATATACTAATATTTACTAAGTATTACTAGTGTAGTAATATAGTCATAATATTAGTAGTATTATATCTATCTTATTATCTAGTTAATAATAAGGGTAGATTATTTGGGTTAATCTTGGTGCAACTTGCAGGAGGTCTTCTAGTTTGGAGATTTCATGTGTTCATCCATATTTATAGCTCAAGAACAACAAGAAGGAGTTCTTGTTGTGCCCATATAATTTCCATATCAATGTGAGGAAATTTCTTCTTTTATATAAATGTCTTTATATTTGCA